>JAQIVE010000050.1:0-64643 GCA_034698285.1 Sminthurinus bimaculatus
GATTCTGTGCATTTTGACATCATCGCTACATAAAATCTTACATTTTACTGTACATTTACATGTACATTTTGCTATTTCAGTAGGGATGGGTTCCTGCCTATTATTGTTTGGGCATTTTTTTTAATAATCAGCCAACTATACTCGAAGTTTTTTAATATCTAAACTGAAGAAAAGCTCTTTTTGAGCTTTCTCTCCGAAATTCAGCATTTAAGATTAGCGGAATCACAAAACTTATGCATATGGTATCAAAGAAAGAGCATTGTGATGAGATGTCAGAATTTTAAGAGGAGCACTCATATGTATATTATGTACAATGTACACATTTGTCACGCACATTAGGCTTTAATGTAGATATTAGATAACTAGTTGACGGGTAATGATTCGAAAACAAAAACTCCAATACATACATATACGCACTTCGTGCGTCATCATACAGAATACTGATATGTTGTGTTTTAAAGGAACCTAGAAACGCCAAACTTTATATCAGTTTTCTAACACTGGTTGTTTATACACTAGGTATGAAAGTGAGCAAGTTTTTCTTTTCTCCCATATTCCTAAAATCTTTAGAGGATCCACAATAAGACCATTTTGAAAAAATTCTGAATACATTTTGTTTTTAAATACCCTCATTTGCAAGATAATACATGCACATAACATTATGTCATCCAAAGCGCAGAGTAATTCATGTTAACTGGCTGCTGCCCTCCTTCCCTTTGTCACCCCGATACCGAGCCCGCCTTTGCTACTTAACTCTAATGGTTGTAAGTGTCAGACAATTTGTTATGAGATAAACTAAAAACATATCAGCAGAAAACATATCTTATTAATTGATATTACACACTGTGTTCAGCAAAACATTGAATATTGTGTTTTAAATTTATGCTATCCAGCTATAGCGACCAACTTGTAGTATGTCCAAGTATTAAATAAAAATTTGCGTATTAAATGCAAGGTGGGACTATATTTGTTAAAATTTTCTATACATACATCCAGTACAACAGGGAACAATAGCAACAAGATAATCCAAATTCAATCCAACCAACTTACGGCAATGTACAATATACAACTATATTACACACATAACACAGACGGTACTCGTTTTAGTTAATGCGTAAATCCCAAGCCGCAGCGTTCATTTTAATACACTGTACACTGCACCCTGTACACATAAATACAGTGAACGGTTAACAGTTAGCAGTACACACATGCATTAAATGTGTCGCGTATGATGTGAGGATATTAGGATGTACAAAATCTATACTTTAATAATATTGCGTGTATAATATTGCGTGTATTTTATTATAATACACATTTATCGTTAGCATGTTGTGGATGCCTGTGCTTAATATTTAAAAGAGAGTCAGTCACTGGCTGTTGCTTTCGTTTCGCTGCATACGAAACCAATGTATCGGGTGTATGTTGTACGTTGTACAATGTTCATGTAAGTATATGTATGTATGTAGGAGTGAGGCTGAGTGTGTATGTGTGTAATGTGAATTATAATATTGTAGAGTATTAAACGACAAGTACATGGTACATAATATGTAAGCGTAAGTATTACAGGATGAAGAGTGGTTGTTGTAGCTCTCTAGTGTATGTAATATGTGATATGTTACTTGCACTCGTGTCTCTACTCTGTGTTTTGCCATTGAGTATAGTAATATGAGTACATAGTACATATATGATATACATATGCATGCATTCTCATCAGCAGCTACATAATATGTACAAGCATACACATTACACATAGATTGTGTAGTATAGAGTGGCAATGCTCTTCTCAGTCTATCATCAGTCATTCATTGAAGAGGAGCATCGGTTACATCGGTCTGCAATATAATCATCACATTTTTCCCTTCTTCTCTTCAACTACTTCTCACTTAATCTGTCTATATCTCTCTCTCTCGTATTTATTTATTTATCACATTAGAAATAGCAAGTCAACAACAAGCAAGAGAGAGGGAGAGAGAAAGAGAGAGAACTAGAGAAAGAGGACTAAAATATATTTAAATACTAAATTCTTATTGGGCTTATAAGCTAAACATATCATATGTGCGGGAATAGCAGAGCAACTTGTACTACAACTTCAATTCGATTCAAAGGAATCTGCAGTTATAGTGATATAAGGCTGTGCGTCCTCTTCACGGTTTTTTATATTTAGATTTATTGACTGACTCTCTGCTTCGTCTTCACACATATATTATACATAATACACATACAGAGTACAGAGATATCACACACATGATACTATTATACAATAAACACAAGCTGTGAGTGTATGTGTGTGAACTTTGCAAATGTGTGAGTGTAATACATATACAGAAGATAGTAAATGGATATTATTGTATGCAGTACAAATCTGTTCTGTGAAATTTTTCTGGAGGTGTGGAGTTCCTTTATAAATTTATTGCTGATATAATAGATAATAAATTATATAAAGTATGATATACTCGTACATAGTTGACTTCCAGTACCTTCATCGAGTTGAATGAAAAATTGAATATAAAAATAGAATAATATATCATTGTTGCAAATTCCTTCTCATTGTCACGTGGTGCGTGTTCCGTGTCATACACAAACAAAATACAGATTAAACAAATAACAGCAATATTACGATTACGACTGGATTGTGAATATCATAATATAATATTAAAGTTCTCCCTGCTACCATTTATTATTCCTGATTATATTCTACTACATTCTCAGTTGTTCTTATCAGTTCTACATACACTCACTTATCGTCATCATCATCAGCATCTTCATTTTCATCTCGTCTTCTTGGTTGGTGGTTAAAATATTTCTGTCAGCATTCTCTCTCCTCCACAGTCTTTCGTGACAACTGCTGTAGGAGCAAATACCTAACTAGCAAATACTTTTTAGACGTCAGCAACATTGCCGCAACACTCTTTTCAATTAAAAAAGTATTTATTATTATTGCTACAAGATTACATACACAAGCATCAGTTGTTATTTATAAGTTTGTAAGTTATACCCATGTAGATTTGTACAATTTACTTTTATTTGTACAACGATCTATAAAAACTCAATATTGAAAGTGCGATATTTAATATATTGAAGAAACTTTCAATGTGTCAACAACAAACTGACAACTGAAAAAGTTCAGACAGATTTATTATTTATTGGAATAAATTGTTTTGTGATTTATTTGTGTGACGATTCGAAATACATAGCGACAGAACAAGCTATCTAATTCTATATTTTATGCCACATATCAATATTCCTATGTCAGTGAAGTTGTGGGTGCTACATATATAATACAACAGTTGTTTTTATGAATTGATGAACACAAGTGAGAAAAAATTGGAGTAAAAAAGTCAAGTGTCGTGTGTAAAGCATGTGGATAAAACAGTACATAGTAAAATAGTCAGCAAGTTTCATTTTGAATACCTAAGTACTACTTACATACTACAGTGATATGATATATGGTTGACATGGACTAAAAAAAGGTGGTCAAAGATTTTGCCTGCTCTGTATAATTTTTAAACATAAAACCCAATATGTACTTGTAAAGATCAGGCATCATTTCCTGTCATCAAGTTACGAATTCTGTCACTTGTTGTACTGTTGTATAATAAACGTGTACGAATAATATATTTTTTGCAAAAGTCTGTGAGCGTCAGAGTGTGATAAATCTGTAATGTGAGAAATTGTGAAACCAAACTGGAGAAAAACAAAAGATCAAAAAGAATGTAAGGGAAAGTGTACAACATAAAAATCTAGTGCAATTATAACAACCATAATAAAATAAAGTGAGTAATATATAGTCAGTTAGAATGTGATCCGAGTTTCGTTCGCACAAAAAACTCATTGTGGTACTACGGCATATTACATAAATAAAATAAAGAATACCGAAACACATGAACGATATTTTAAGATTGATCGAGAAGATTTATTTTTCTGTGAAAACAAAAACCTTAAATCCTTATACATAGAGCCTAAGTCATTTACTGCACCAAAACGTGCACACGCAGTGATAATAATCTAGTTTTTTGAAGAGTTGGAAACGTACAAAATAAATCAAAATAGCCGACGAGTTATTTTTTGCTGAAGGTGATTGTCGTGCAAATAAGCGACGAAAAATGAGTTCCAAGTTGATCGAAGAGCTTCAAGCTGAAATCTCGTTCCGGGATAAAATCATCCGGAAACTGGAGCTACGAATATTGGACAAAGAAGAAGAAATTCTCCAGTTACGCTCGGACTTGGACAAGGTACTTAAAACTTTAAATTTTTTGTTATTTTTCATAGCCAATACTATACAACTATCTTGAGGAACAAGAAGAATGAAGAATGTAGCATCTTCATTTCTCACAAACATTATACTACTTTTAACTTTCCTTCAAAGTTTCAAACCATGTTTCAACATTAAGACGACATAAATTATAAAATATGGACATTTAATCTTGATAAAAAATCATAGGGTACATACGGTATTTACAAGGTAAAAACAATTCGGGAAATTCCATCCTGAACGCGACAGTTTATTTGAATATTTTGCAAGTCATTATTAGTTTGCACATACTAACCAGGTAAGCAATTACCTATCTAAAGGTATTGACAAAAACCGTCAGAATAATACCGAAGAAAAATGGAAGGCAAAAAAAATGTGTTGTAGCAACACGACCACCAACAACTCAATTCATTCTTTTTTACACACGTTCGTAATGACTCGTTAAACTGACAATTTATCAATTATGCTACCCAAATACTTGAACGACTACACACATCAATTTTCGGCTTTGGTAATATGTATTTAGTATTCAGTAGCCAGTATTTAAGCGTTGAAAACATTTGTATTAGCGGAAAAAATAATGTATTTGGCTTTATTTCATAATTTGTCTGCATAGTATTTGCGGAAAACTAACCAAATATCTACTTCGCTTCGTGAGAGTAGTGGCAAAAATGCTTGTGGCTGTTGTAACTATATAATACAAAAAAGTGTATGATAAATGAAAATATACGGTCTGCTATATTTGTAGCTGAAGTAAGTAATCATCATCATTCTTAATTTTTCAACAATTCAAGGTCGCGATATTTCCCTTTTGTTGTAGGTACATACTACATTTATGTATTATGTATGTAGAACTAGACGCTGGGAATTTAGATATTAAATACATAAATACTTACTTACATGCGTATGTTTTGTACTACCAACCTATAACAAAGATGCAACTGTCACATGTTCTTAATAGTTAAGAGAGAGACAACTCCAAAAAGATCGCTGTAAATTACATAATATAAGATTTACGTAGAGTATATATTCCTAATATATTCTAGTATCTATTATATATAGTTTTTGATGCATAGTGTATGCATAGTATTGTTGTAAAAAGCACTGAATAAAAAGTGAGGAAGAAATAAAAAGTGTGTTTCTTCGTTTCTTTCCTCGTCTTTGTCAATGCTCACTTATTCCATGTTCCATAATAATCCATAAAAATATATTATTTCTTCTTCTTGGAAGAGTGGGAGCAATATCTAACAAGTAATGATAAATGATAAATGCATGCATACATATTGTAAATGTACATGAAGACTTGAAGTGACTGCACAACATAACTTTAAACGAAAACTGTAGATCATATTTTTTATGTTACATGTACATACAAAATACAAATGTTATTTATGTATTTGATAAAATGAGTAAGTTTCCTTGATATTTTATTATTACTTTCAGAATATTCCTTCTTCCATACATACAAAATGTATGTATGTGCAATGTGCATATCTATACAGTATACAAGCGATTATTATTATATCAGAATCAATATCATAATGTACTATAGTAAGTAATAAGTTTAATACCAATAAGTCTGTGTACGGTATGTAAAGATCAGAGACATGTCAGACATGTGTAAAACAGAATACACACTTGCTAAGTCTCTCTTTGTCAAACAAGGTACAAAAAGCGTAGAGAAGGCAAATATATATCTATACGTATAGATATGAGCCTACTTACATGAACTAAGACATGGAGGAATGTATTTATTTTGATAAATATAGTTTTATGTGTAAATTGTAAATATATGTTCTACAGTATTGTATTGAACTAAAAAGTGCCGAAAACAAGTGTAGGTGCATACTAATACAATTGTCTTTCGAATCTAAATAAATTATCGTTTAGTTTTTCGTTTTGATATCAAAGTCTAAATGTTGGCTGAATTCTGAACTGTATTCACGAGAATACATCATAGTGTGCAAGAAAAAATCATAGCTTAATAATATTGTAGATTGTGCACCTTTGGAAGATTGAATGATCCATGTCAGTTATTTTAAATAGTTTTAATTGATGCACAGACGTGTTTAGCGTCTACTCTTGTTCGTATTCTTCTTCAATTCAAAATCTGAATCCACACAGCCTCAACTGTTTACTTTGAAATGTTCTGTGATGCAAATAACTATCTATGATCTATTTTTATGTATGCATATTATTGCGTCTATGTCTATTATTTCCCATGAAAAGCTTCCATTCTAAAAAAATACAACATCGTTTTATTATAATTAGAAAAAAAATTTATTATGATATTATCTTGAATTCACAAAACTTTTTGGTTACTTAGCATCTTGGTTAGCAGCGAGTATTGCACTTCTCGCTGCTGAAAAAAAGATGTGATTACTTTAATAAATATTTTTGTTACTTACAAGACGAATACATACATATATAAGTATGAATCTATGCATGCGTGTGTGATATTTAGCATGTAGGTAAGTAAGTTTACTTGTACAATGTAGATACATACAAGGATATTACTACGTTATATCATGTCATGGAGTCTGCGATTGATATTATGAACAGTCTCTCTATAGAGATTCTGTGCCTGCTCAAGGTTAACGACTCAACTCTATCCTTTTTCTCCTCGCGAATCCAAATCGTTTTATTCAGGCATGCATTATTTCAGAGTTGGAAACGAGGCTTTTGCATTGAATCTTACATCTTACATTACTGTGCATATATGCACACTAATAATGATAATAATAGAAGAAATTGTAGGAGTAGGTACGAGTCTTATCTTTAGATAGGTGATATAATATTGTGGATATATAAACATGGCTACATAATATTATATCATATCATATCACATTATATACACACAAGTAGATAGACAGCACTCACACTCCTGACTGTATCCCTATTGTTATTGTTGTGCGTAATATTAAAAGAATAAAATGTAATTTTATCCTCTCCATTTTACTGATGATGTCCATACAAGACAAGGAATGAATTAAAGAAAATGCAGAAGCTTGCTCTTAAATATGGATTCGAAGCCGAACGTGAAGATGTATTATTAAGTAGACACATGATAGTATAAAAAGTACGTATTAAAACATTATTCAGTATCCTCCACGAGATACTTTGTTCACACTTTAAATGTAAACTCTGCTACGCAAAGAATACGCGATTCAGTTAGTCACACGGACAGTAGAACGGCGAGGGGGAGGAAAATAAGCAAGGCTACAGGGTAAAAGAATAGTGCGGATTTCTGTTGTATGTATACTGTATACATCAGTAATCAGTATCTACTTAAACAATCTGGATAGATCATGTGAAATGTGAAATATGCGCTCATTACACACTTACTATGCGACTGTATGTATAAAACAAAACTAGCTTTAGCTTAGTACACTACCAGTAAAGTGTGCTTTGAAAGCAACTTTAATTCGCACAACTCATGTATTACCGAAATCAAATCAAAGGCAAACAAGGTGAATCTTTTGAGTATACAACTAAATGTAGCCCAGCTCAAAACAATTGACTGTATAAATATATTCACACTAGACTTATTGTGCTAAAATCCAACTTTTACGTATCTTTCCATGATGTATTCTCCATGTGTATCATGAACTTTTAAAAGCTACATGCTTTTCATACAGTATGGCTGGTGTGTATGTGTGTGTATTGTGTATTTACGATAGAGATACTGATAAAAGCCGAGATTTTGCTTTTTACATGTACAAGTTAGTTAGAGTTATAGATTATGTTTATGTGTGTGTATAGACATTATGTTCTAAAGTCATACCTATTACTTATTGTTATGTACATACTACATACATGCTATGCTGTATAATGATATCGTATCATGTTCGACTCTTAGCTCCACTTGCTTCCAAGTCTTAGGACGCTTGTTTATCACTTATATTTACCTAATATGTAATAGGTAGTATGCTATACTCTCTAACAAGTAGGTATTGCGCACCTTTACACCTTGCAAATTTTAAATATTTTATGTATGTATATGTATTTAGTATTTAGATATATATGTACTGCATATGTCGTGCCATTAGCTACAATTTGGATTTAGACTCCTGCTGATACACACACACACACACAGTGTTTGTTTGTTGATTCCCTTTCACAGTCAAATCCAAGCATTGTTCATTGTCACTGTACTGTGTGAGCGTATA
Source organism: Sminthurinus bimaculatus (assembly GCA_034698285.1). Lineage (NCBI taxonomy): Eukaryota > Metazoa > Arthropoda > Collembola > Symphypleona > Katiannidae > Sminthurinus > Sminthurinus bimaculatus. The sequence continues at coordinate 8,422 of JAQIVE010000050.1, forward strand.
TTATGATGTGGTGTGATGTATTTGGTAGGAATTTTTGTATATGCAACATGTACACAGAGAATATAGATGTCTATACACACAATAATATTACCTTATATATAATAAATATCTTTTGTGTCGTGTAAATTGTAAAACGGTGATCCATGATGTTCAACGCTTCAAGTAATAATAATATTATTGAATATTGAAAAAAATACTGTGCAATAACATAAAACAACAAGGGAGTGCAACGCAAAACATTCTGACAAGTTTTGTTGCATTCGATATTCAATATTATGTACATCTATATGATTTTTAATCTTGATTTCATGCAACCAAAAACAATTGGCAGGCAATAATTATGAAGAAGGTGCTCATCGTCGTGCATTATATTTTGGTTTTGGCTTATATTATGTTCTTGCACTCATTCGTGAAATTTTTTATTCACATGTACATAGTGTAATAATATTTTTCCACAAAACTTTCAAATGATAGTATTTCTTGAGCATTGAGTTGTATAATATTATGCTACTTAAATGCATTGCCTATAAAGTCTGTAATAACCACAGCCAATCTAAAATACATGTTATTTACTTTTTGCTCTGGCAATGACATCCGACAACTATTAAAGTATTATAGATTGTATCGCGATTGATGTGACTCTACATGTAATAAGAAGCCTATCTCAAAAATTGAAAGAAAGCTCGTAACTGTCACTCTCTGTTCACATTTTTATACACACAGATAAATACTATACAGATGCTTAAATATTAAGTATTGTCAATTAGAAAAAATACGAGGTGAGCTTTCCAAAACAAAATGCCAGTAACATGCAAGCAAACATCTCTATAATATTATGTACATAATTTCTCTCCTATCATTATTTTATATTACTTGATTATGATTTGACATGACAGAGTAATTATTACAGAACATAAAAAGATTATGCACCAATAAAATCATGCCATACGAAGGTATCTTTTACTTTAAATGCTTGTAATATATAAATGCTTCCTTTTTAGCTGATTGTGAGCAGTTTGTTTTTATTGATTTATTGTCTGTTGTACATAATGTTAAACAAAAAATGTTACTTATTGCATGATTTTAAAGAGCAGATTTCTACGTTTCGATTTTTGATGCGCTTTTCTCTCTTTTTTCACTCGCCTGAATTTTCCCTGTAATTATAGACCATTTTAATGGTGCATGAGAAGAAACTGAAAAAATTCTAAGTGTGTTTGAGTAGACTCTAAAATTTAGATGATCAACATATTCAGACAGCAGGCACAGAATAAAATTAACCTAAAAACGATGACAAAGTAAACGTTTATCTAGGTTATCGTATTTATGGAGTGTTATGTTTACAGTTTATCATTTACGTGTGTATTCGTATATGATGTGTAGTTTATCCATCTACTTTTACAAAATCTTGGTGTATTATTGAATGTGTATTTGTGTTTGTGTGTGTATGTACTATGTACGCGTACGCATGCAAATGTTGTACATATGCCTTGATTCAAAATCTTCCTGATCCTCTTTCTGCGGCATTTTCACCTTTGTCTACAGTCCAACAATCTGGAATTCCTCGTTTTCTTCCAGATTGGAGCTTGACATGTTTATTTTTTGTTTGTATATATAAGTACATGTCTTTTAAGAAAGTGGCGAAGGAGATTGGAAAAAACTTTAGCTTCAATGTGGCTTTTCAGTATGCATACAGATTATAGATATTTAGGTACATACTACAAAACCTATACAATCTAATTTTATTTTTGAGTTTATGTTCATCTCAAAATTTTCTCATAGAGCGGAAAAAGTCTTCTTCTTCTTCACCTATGAATCTGAGATTGACGGGCTGTATTTATTTACAAACATTGGTGACAATATCATCTTTGAGATCATTTGTTTTTCTATTCTCTTGGCAGGATCGGAGGCATATGTGTGTGTGTTTACAGTACGGGGGTTATAGTTTATTTAAAAGCTATTTTTGGACACTTATCACTCTCCATTGACTTCATTATTAGATGCTACAACAAATCTTTGTACATACAAGCCCTACATTAGTTTGAGTAAATTCTAAAATTTTTGAACTGTACATACATCGTATAATATGCACATTGCACATGTATATTTTTCAGTATTCGTATTATGATGTCGTTCAAGTACAGTTATGTATTAAAGGCAATCGTGAAATTGTTTCCTGAAAATTCAAAAGCTCTTTGTATATTATCGATATATTGCACACTATGTAATATGCATGAGTGAAATTTATTTCTGTTTATATAATTTGTGCGTACATGAGCATGGGAAACTAGCTAATTTATTGGCAACAGCTAATTTATTGAAAAATACATGAAATTTAGGTACAAAAGAATAAAACTGTTAAGTTAGCTGGGTAATTTTATAGGCCAGAAATGGAGAAAGAGAACCCATATAAATAGGCCGGAAACTTAAAATTAAGCTGCAATATGCGTGGAAGAATCTTCCAAAATTGAAGGTATGCTGGTAAATTTTAATTTTTTGCGTAAAGTTCAGGGCTCAGGGCTTTGCATGGTACAAAAAGGTGAAAGGTTCAACCTCTAAATTTTCTTTGTATTTAAGTATGTAACTAGGTATACAGTCTATTTTTCAAACGGTGACGTTTCGGTTTCGTTTTTACAATAGGATTAAAAATCCATGAATGAACAAATGTTGACTTGTTGAGTAGCTGCAGAGTAAGAATAAAACAGAGTCAATGTAGCAAACCTATAAATTATGCACATGACCAAAAAGAATTCACAATTAAAAGGTTGCCAGTGAACACTGAATAATCATTATAAACGGGGGTAAATGACTATGCACAACTAAATACTATTGTATTGTGCCGTAATATTAATCATTTTCTTGATACTCTCCATCTCTCCATCCAATTCCACCAAAGAGTTGAAAGTACATTGTCATCACAGCTGTTTATTCTTTTTTAAGTTCTCTCCCATCAGGCTTCTACATACTCATTCAATATTAGTTAGTTCACCTATCCTCATTTTATCCTTGTCATAATGTATAATATAAACAAACATCCATTAATAATAAAATAACTACATAGACATGTTTGGCATCTAAACTGTGTAGCCTAGTATATTATCTATTATAGGATGATATTACGCTAATTTTTTCCTACCTACAAAAGTGTTTGTTGGTCGTGTCAACTGAAAACTCAACCGGTTTTGTGTTGACCGGAATTGTTTGCGAATTGCAAACTGTACAATCTTTATTATTGCAATCTACAATACATAATACATATGGTGTGTATACATTTGTAGAAATTGTATAAGTACCTAAGTGTACAGGGTGAAGAAGCTTTCTTGAACAAGTAGACAGCCTTCAATATCATCTCGTCATTGACCTTAAAGTTACCTGTGTATCCTAGATATATAATATTTTACACCTTTTTTTCTGTATACATTTATTTCTGATTGATCATCTCTTGATGTTTATATGAAGCAGCAAAGTGAATTATGTATGTATATAGGGTATAGGGATACATGACAAGTAAAAGATTTATTTATTTATACATTTAAGGTGTAAGATTTCATTTTGTCCATGTTAGGAATAAATAATAAAGTATCATGTAGAGAAAGAAGCTCTGATGTAAATATGTAGCACTGTTTTATGTATCTAATTAACAATTTTTATTGCTTTCGTTACCACTGCGCTTAATCATCGTTTACCTCGTTAATTGTAGTGTAACATGATATTCCTTTTTTAAGCGAATACCATATTTTCAAATATAATGCTGAATGTTGAAAGGTTGTGAGAAATGAAGATGAAATTACAGTAATTATCATCGTTGAGTCAAATGTCAAATAAAGTCAATGAAATTATGCTTATTATTGACTATATTGTGCAGTTTCATGCAATATTACACTATAACAGTCGTCGTAAAGTTGTACAGAAAAATTTATGTTTTTAATTTCAGTACCAATCCATCATCCATAATCAGTCGTCTGCCATTGGCAGTCCAATAAAGCCAAAGTCACCGACAATCGCCAAACCGCGTATTCGTGCCACCGGTATATCGGCCGAGCCTCAGGTAAAAAATATGCAAAGAAAAATAACAATAAATAATATAAATTATTTTTTGCTTTTATAAACTTATTATACATAATATTATGATTGGTCAATTTACTTTATGCTTTATGCACATGTAAATGATCCCCTGTCATTCACAATTTCAACCTACTTTTTACTTGCAGGGGTCAAATGAGCCAGGAATTATCGAACAAGAGCTTCCGGTTTTCCCCAAATCTGACAGGTATGAACTCAACATCAAAACTTTAGTTAAATATCATGCCGTAGAAACTGCGTAATATAATTTATAAGGTACTTTTTGATGTTCATTTGTCAAACATCAAATATTTTACATTCTCACGAGGAAGACGAGAAGCAAATTAGTGAGGGAAAGTGACACATTGTTTTCTAAGCTCAATATTTACAATGACATTGCTGTCAAAAATCAAAGCTATAATAGATGAAAACGATTCGGTAATTGCGACATATTTTTATACTTGACAAAATTGGTATAACTTATGTGTAGATTGGTAGTTGCCCTAAAAAGTCATAGGCATATGATGTAAATGTACATTTTATCTATATATTTTTCACACATTACTTGCACACATCTATGAATATATGTTCTGTGTAGTAATATATTATTTGAGTATTTTTGAATGGTTTAAGCTGTGTCAACTTATCACATTATGACCACTTTAACTTTTTATTTGTGATTTTTCAATACAAGTTGTTTACTTTGACATTTCATTACGTCCCATTCACTTAAACTTTCGACAGTTACATAACCAAAAGTACTTTTATCAGAATCCAGAGATGCTAGGCAATGTATCAAAGAGGTTTTTCTTCTCTGGTTACTTACATGTCCAACTAAAATGCGATCCAAAATAGAACCGTCGACTGAACATGTGAAAATATGCATAGATTAAACAAAGCTGGTTAAAATAAGTAATTTTAAAGAATTTATGAATACTAATTCACTTTTCATGTTTTTCCTGCTGTCTAAAAGTCGGGTAGCTTGTGTACATAAGTATGTATATACATACACGCACATGTACGGTACACTGGCTCCTATAGCTAATATGCATAGGTAATATGTATGCACACATGTTTGCCTAGGGAAACGTATTTTTTGACAGATAATTTTTTTTCTCCTTGCTCTCTCTCTCTCTCTCATCCACGTCTATGTACCTAGTTACTTTGCCAAATTCTTCCATGGACTAAAACCCGATTGGGTTCCCACTAAATTTATCAGGTCGTAAAATTAAGGGAGAAGTAAATAAATAGTTCTCAAAATATCCAAAGAAAAGACAATGCCAGTATTGTTATAAAAACCAGGGGAGTCAACACACTATCCCAGATAGTCTATCTGGTATTCATTTAACTTTCATAGCCAGTTTAGAGGGTAGAAAATAGAAAGATGTCTCGGTTTTCAGAAAAAATCGGCCATAACTATAGGGAAGGCATAACAGAAAATTTATCGTGCATTCATTTCGGCTGTATGTCTTGTCTCGTTATGTACATTTTGGTAGTGATCACAGTCACAATAGCAAGGCAATCTGAAGTCTGAATCTCACCATTGTCTTGGATTTTTGCATCGGACTGATTCTGACGAGTTATTTTTAAAAATAGTAATGGAGGGTTAATAAGGGGCGGTAAAAGTAGAATTGCCTCATTTGTTTGTATTCAGAAATCTCAACGTTGTACATAGTTAAAATTAATGTGGTTGCAATGGCAACTATGACCTAGGTGAAACAGAAACAAATACAACTGTTTATGTATAATAACTATATACATGCAAGAAGCACATGGGCGAGAATTATTGCGAGAGGAGAGAAAATGAGCATGGTTTTTATTAGGTTTGTTGTATTCTTATTTGTACAAGTATGTACATTCTTTCACTTATGCTAATCGTAGATATTATATTTTAGGGTCACGGGCTGATTTACTGCGTGTCATTTTCGTTTACGGATGTCGTTGTAAAATATGCATAATGCGCTTAGTATTATTATTGTCATTGGATTATGTAATGGTTCGTGACTGTGTGGCACTTATACCATAAGAACCAAGAAGCTAATTCATCCCATCAAATTTATTTTAATGTGGGTACAAAAATAGAAGGAAAATATACAAAAGTATATTATGCTGCGTTACTATATGTAGTTACCTACTAATCAGGGAACATTCACATTATATGGCATGCGACTCAATCGTCCATGAATACTTGACTTTTGATTTAAAGGCGTAAAAGTATTCTCTACTTTTTTGAAATTCGTAAACAAGCATTATAAAAAGAACACTTATGGAAATGAGGGTCAGAAAAAAATAAAAATTGAGGTAAAATTTACCTAATGAAAAATTCTGCAGGATTTTTGCTGTCACAAAGTTTTGCACTGTTAAAGATTACAAATTGCAGATGGAAAACTTACAAATTCAACGTATTTTTTGCCTCTTTAAATTTTAAATAGTAATTTTCTTGGTAGAAACGAAATTTGTTCTTAATTGTAATGTATCCGGCCTCTCTCTCTCTCTACACTTTAGTCTTCTATTTTTAGGATCCTCGCATTTCACTTATGCGTGAACTCCCATAATGTAGTTACGATACGATAGGTAAATGTATTCAGTTTTATTTTTGCACCTGGAAGTCCTTCAGTATCGGCAGTATTAGTAGCAGTTGGTTTTCTTCTGTATATGCATACTTATGTTGCATGCTATGTATATGTACATAAAATGAATTATGCATGAAAGGATACATACATACATATGGGCTACATTGCAAGTTTAGCTCTTGCAGTTTCAGTTTCAGCTTTAGTTTCAGTGTCAATTAAGTTACTTTTCTATATAATACATAATATATTATTATAATGAACGACAGTTTTGTTTGGTTACGTATCACACAGTCATATCAGTATAGCTATAGATACAATACATGAGACGATACACTTACATACATAAAAGGCTATGTGCACTAATTTATATAATATTCTTTCAAAAACGCTGTTTCAGAGCGAGCCGTAGATTATCTGTGTATCTATCTACTATCTACAAACTACAAACGATTTGTTTCTCTTCTTGTGTCATAATTTTTTACCGTCTGAAACCAAGCTGTGTACTGTGAAGTGTATGTATGTTCAGAGTTAATAATAATGTAATGATAATAAGTGTTATTAATAATGTAGGTAGTATGTATGATGTATGTATTGAGCAGAGAGACTGACTGAGTTTAAAAATAAAATTGAGTCGAGTCTATCAGCAGTTCATCCATGTATATTATTTTTGAGGTATTATTTATTACGATATTCTAGGTGAGCTATTTTTGTTGGCAATTTTTTTTGACGGGAGTAAATTGGGAATTGAACTGATGGACAGACAAGACATAAGATCTTGCTCAAGGTCTCTGTTGTCAGGCTCACAACTCACAACTCAATTCATTATGTTTACGGTTTTTAAACTTATATAATATACATACGTAGCTAAACTTATTTGTAGTCGAATCTTCATTCTTCATTATGATGATTATTATTATCGTTCCAACTTAAATTTACGACTTATCTTTTCCCTGTACTATTTATTTTAGCTTATCTCTCGAGCTCATTCTTATTCCTTTTTCACACATGCACCAAATTACATTTTACTTATACATGTAGACGCTGTCTGGAATTGTCCAGCGAAACATCAGTTTTCCCTTATTGCTACATAGTGCATGTATCTTTTCTTACATTATTATTTATGTATATTATGTTAAGTAATAAGTAATATGTATACATAATAGCATCTATATTTTATCTCGTACAATTCGTTGCGCGCTTCTTAAATTAGGTTCATGTCAATTACTTTTAGCTTTGCTTGGGAAAAACGAAGCATACACATATATTGTACATTGAATTACCTAGTTTAGTAATAATGTATTTTTAAAAAGTTGGGATTTCCAAAATAATAAACTATTAATCTAAGGAATGTAGGGATTCGATATCCGTTAAAGGAAAAATCCTAATCATAATGTTTGTATATATTTATGTGCTGGCTTCCCATTTTAAACACGCTCAATTGCATTATATACAGAGAGACAGACAGATATGGATATTTTATCTTCAAAACAATGAAAAATTATCACATTACTCAACTGCTTCACACCTTATCATTGGCATTGACAGTTATTTTTAGCTCCGGCGTTCGAATAAAACTTTTTGAGGTAGCTTTGTAAGTTGTGTACATTATCGTTTATAATATTGTTGTATGCTCAAATCTACATATCGTATTTTTTGCTGTTTAAAAAACTGAAATTGTGGAAACATCTGAAGAAAATTCGAATTAGCGCTGAATTGAATTTTTGACGGTAATCATAGCCGCTCTTAAAATATCGATTACAATATCGTAATTCAATAAAAGATAATATGACGAGCTACATATTTTTCTTACCTCTTTACTTGAAGCAAAACATCTGCAATTTGTTCATTAGGTCATATTCACGACGATAATAATAATCTTTCCACATTGTAACAAAGATTTGACGAGGAGACATGAGATGATGTATTTCAGTTTCAAGTACATATGTACTCGACAATAATGTGTTTTCTTTCCGCATTTAAAAAAACATTTTAAATTCAGGGCTCAGTATAATATCAGCTTCCATAATATGCTGTTTGCATTATTCATGAATGTATTGCTGGAAATAGTAACTAAACCCATTTGTGATAATTTTGTAAAAATTAGCAAACGTGACAGTTGACATACCGTTCAAAGTTCAAACAGACAAATGAAGTATTAGTAAGATAATAAAAACACGCTGCAAGTGTGTAGGTATATTATTCCTGTCCTCGGTGTCTGTTTTCTCATTACGCAACAGGATAACCTATAGCTTTGGAATCAGTAAGAACAAGAACTCGTGAGATACTACATAACTATCAATGTTCTATAATTATTTATTTTTAATTATGGGAAATATGTGGCGGATACGTAATTCGTATCTACATGTATTACATAAATAATATGTAAAGTAGTATATATGTATAAAATCATATCCAAACTCACCGCAGTTCAAGTATAGCCATGTAAATGCACTCAATGTATTGATAAGCCAATAACCTTTGTATAAAAATAATAATAACATAAGTATCCATGGTGTGGTTATTGATTTGTGGTTGGAATCGAATCAAAGAATTTGGAATACTTCCTTTTGTCTTAATCATGGTGCTACTGAATCATTAAATGTTACACTAAATATTGCATTAAATATTATGCTTCCATGAAATGAAAATTTGAAGAATGGGGAATGACAACGTTTGTAGTGTATTTATGTATCCACAATATGGACCCGACATCAAAATTAACTGCCGGATTTAGTCGGAAATATCCGAAATATAGTGGTTAGTTGTTGCCGTGACCTATCCTGTCGGAAAATAGGAATTGCAGAATTCTTCCCTAAATTTCTATTCGGGCATGTTGATATTCTAATGAGAATTTTTATCCACTCATTTTCTTGGCACAACTACTTTGCATGGTCCAGTTTCAACTTTTTATATCATTGTATGAATGTATACTTTGACAAAATGGGGATTCTCTGAGATTTGTGGTTTTCTTATTTTTACGTCATAGGAAGCTCATGGTTATACATATCATGCTTTGTGTTGTATCTAGAGAAATATACGATAATAGAGCTAGTGCTATACATTGGGCGGACATGAATTTAACATTTATCAGTCTGTATGCACACAATGCATGTGTCAGAGTCTCTGGGAGTATAAACAGAAAATAAGCAAAACACTTTATCGAATGAAATGAGCTCCTGCATTAGAAGTAAGTCGCCGGAAAAACTACATTGTGTTGGTGAAAACGAGAAATTTTCAGGTATTTCTCAGGAAGCGAGTATATAGATTATAGATAGACTGCCACTGCTTTTTCAAAAAAAAATGCCCGAATGAAAAAAGTAGAGAGAAAATTGTTTCAACTCCAGGGCCCAGGACAAGAACATGTTGTATTTAGTTAATACGACAATACTTTTGTACGTTAATAAATAAACAAACGTTGCTAATGAACACGGCGTTTTTGCGAAGGACTGTATATTATAACGTGACATGGTACATTCGACATAGTGGACTCTTCACATGTCTGTAGTCTGTAGCAGATGAATGATACCTACAATCACACGCGTCACCAATAGTAATTATTACCTATCATCTCCAAATTATATGCACAAACAAATGACAAGACGAGAATACGTTTATAGTATGAATAATTTAGATGACGACTGCATAAAAATTAAGCAATAATAGTATAGACACTCAAGATAGAGGACAAAAAGATATATTTAATTGCTAAAAATAACGTCAAATCACCAGCATTTCACTAATGACTGGCTAATCAACAGTGAAAGGTGGAATTTTAAAAGAGCCAAATACAAAAGCAACTAATGAATCACGTTCCCCAATGCCAATATTTATCTGTATTTATAAAATATTACACATATTATATGATGCGTACATTTTTTCAGTATTTCCTTCTACAGCTAAAAAATTTGTAGACACCCTTAAAAATTTTGCTTGATTTAAATAGTATCCGTACATATGTATATGCAGTACTTATAAAAAACAAGATTCGAATACTAATTGCACCGTCCTTTAGAAACCCCTTTACACGTGTGTATCCTTCAAGTACATAGACATTAGACACATTCCAATCGCTACAATTAGTCGTGTAATTTCCGTTTGATTTCAGTTTATGAATATTCCAAAATATTTACAGTTTGCGGTTCACAAAGTTCATTCGATAAACTGGTTGATTAGTTGGTTTCGGTTACTGATTGCTGATCGGTGAGTGCACGTACACGTAATTATTATCTCAAGATCAATAATGTGCTGTCATTTCTACGCCTTCATCAGTGATGAGGTGGATATTTATTTATACACTAGCGATATATAGATTATAGATTCCCTGATGAGTGGAAAACAGGAAATATTTGTTCCATGTGGCATGTATCATGTTGATGATATTGTGTACCTAGTATAATATTCTGCACATACACGCGTTGTATGCTTTATTAAGTCCCAATCTCAAGATCTTCATTTTGAGATTAATTTTCATACACACCTTCCCACATAATGAGTATTAGCATAGTATATAGTACACACACATAAATTGTATGAAAGATAATTACGGCATTCAGAATAGAATAGAATGTCCCGGTAAATACTAGTACTGTAATACATACCATTTAACTGCTTTGCTGCTGATGAATGTCGTGAAGAATATACGATGTTACTTGTTGATAAAGTTGCGTAATTAGGTAATATATAAATATATGACACGTGATGGGGTAGGTAACTAGGTACACGGTATTTGGCCGATTATGTGATCAGGGAATTTCAGATTAATTCATTAGACAGATATGAAAGCTGCCAAGTAGGTATTAATGATGGAGGAACAGATACAATCGAAATGGGGGATTCCAATAATCATTAGTACAACTAAATTTATGTACGTATATCTATATGTATATCCACAAAACTCTGCTTCCAATTAGATAAAAACCCCTTGAATTTTCCTGTGATTCATGTGCCGATACATTTAACTGATATTGTATACTTACGTTACAGGTGCCTACAGAAAACGGTTTCGAACTAGGTTTGGATTCGTGCAGTTTTCCAACTGTTTTTGTAAACGTTTGAATGAACGCTGCCGTAAATTTGAAGTGAATCGAATTTTACGTTTTCCTTGTCGTAGTTTCATAGGAAACACCCAAAATACTAAAAGCAGGTTCATTCAGTCCGCTTGACTATTTTCCCAAGTATATATTCCTTCATCATAGCAATGTTCTAGTAGTGTAAAATGCTTAATTAATTGGGTGGCATATTAATCACTTAGTTTACCTGATAATGACAAAAGTATCGCGTTATTTTTTCATCTCGCGATCATTTATTGTTTATTTACTTTAGATGTCTAATATTAATAAACACTGAATAGGAAATAGAAGTTGATATTAGAAGCAGGTACATAAAAACTACGTTCCCGTTTATTTGCGCTTTCAGTTGGTTAAATTACATGTTTTTTTCTCGTTTTGACAGCCATTGAGCAAACAAATAATGACAGGTAACGAGTTTGTCATCCTATTACTAAGTTATTGTTGTGAACCGGCCGGATTCCATGTATGCATACATGTGTGTCATATGCACACACAAGTAAATAGATATTTGAAAAACTTGAGCCAGAGAGTTGACAGACATTTGGACTTTGAAATTGAAGAATTAGGTTGACAAAGGCAATTCATACTAATGTGACAGCTAATCATTCGTCAATTTGTGTAAAAACATGCAGGACTATGTATAATGTATATATGATATAAAGATCTATTTAAATTTCAATTTGTATGCACACCTTTGTTCTATATATGGAAAAAATACACGATTGATCGAGTTATTCCTAGTTTTCAACTTGATTTGTATTCATTGAAATTTCGCTACTATCGTTGTCTTCCATACTTTTAGTTGTCATTAGTTGATCTTGTATTTACTAAATATTTCAATGCCTCTCTGGTTATTATAAAAGGTGACGCAATACTTCAAACTTATCTAACTTTACTAATATTAAGTTACTTTGTATGTTGAATTGGAATTGCATTTTAGTAGGTACATACATGTACAGTATACAGTGGCTCCTTACACAAAAAAAGGAATTTGTTGAAGACTATTACAAAGATTGTAATTAAATTCGTGCTAACTAGATGACACGACAGCACGATATTAGAAAGTAAAGGCAGTGAGACATAAGTAGAATGCAATTTACTGTTCTTTAAGTTCTTTTTGTATCAGAGTGTAGATATTGATATTGTCTCCACACCGTTTGATTCACATTAACATGTACTTCTTTTAGGCATACTGTCTACCTTTGTATGAACACAAACGGATGATTCATTATTTGGTCAATTTTATTTTGTGTAAACATGCACTGAAGTGATTAAAGCTTGCTAAAATGTTAATAACAAGTTGTAATGATTCGTACTGAACTCGCTGTTATTGTTTGGGACTATTCAAGCCGCGTATTGTATCATTGATCGAAGTATACATGTAAATACATATACGACGGTTATGTTTTATGGACAGGTACTGATACATCATATCAATCACTGGCTCTCAAAATGTGACTAGATGAAAGTAGGAAATTGGGAACGTAAAGAGAGAAGGGCACGTTGAGAGAAATGTTGCTGGGGAACATTCTCGGAAACATTCAACAATCCTCTAATTTTCTATGCTTAATTTTTTCACAAATTCATACGCATACCAGAACAAATAAATTTCATGTTCGATTTACTTAAGTTTAGGAGCTAAAAAAAGTTTTCTTCTTTTAAAAATTCACTGAAAATCCATTAAAAGTGTGTAATTTATCATGTTATTCGAGTATGTACAATGAATAGATCAAAATATTGACCCAACATTCCGAGAAAGTCTAGAATACAATAAAAATATAAAATGAACTTTTTCTATATTGTGAATGTTTGTTTTATTATTGTTTACAGATCAAAAGAATTAATTAAAAGTGCAATTTTGGACAATGACTTCCTCCGACATCTGGATCCTTCTAGAGTTAACGAGGTAAAAAACTATAACATCAAACTGTTCCACAACCAATGGGAAAAAAATCAAATTTCAAACTCCTTGAATCCTTGTTGGTAGTTAGCTCACCTAGTTTTAAAGTAAAAAATTTTCATTTACAAACAATAGAAACAAACCAAGCCAAGGAATATATACAAAAACGGACTTGGCTAGTAGTCATTAGTTCAATAAAGCAAATACAGAAGTTTACACATATCACTATATGATGTGTAGTAAATATTTATTGAAAACAAAAAGATTATGCAACTCACCATAGTAGTTTGCTTAAATAGATACAATCAGTCATATAATATTTTTGCATCCTTAACTGTGAATTCTTCTGAATGGGACGGCACTGCAATCAATTAGTACAATACCATTTGTTTATTTGTTCCTTTGTTTTATTCTTGGGTACAGCTTGTGGACTGTATGTATTCAGAAACTTATGTGGAAAATGCCATCATCATCAGGGAAGGATCACCGGGATCAACTTTATATGTTATGGAAGGTAAGCTAGAGCCTTTTTACATGATATAGCGTAATATTTGTATTATATGTAAATTATACACGTATATATATAATCATTATAAAGTTGCACTTTTGCATAAAAGTACACTCATGGGTGTTGTGTAGCTACACATGAAAGTTTATTATGATTAGAATGGAAGTTGCATCTTTCAATGCAACTTACAATTAATGCAATGTCAATACACTCATGCTGTGTATTTTCTCCACAATGATTCTCAAGCATAATAATAGTCATAGAGTAATAATACTCAATACCTATTCATAAACTGTATTTACATATAACAGCGTTTAATATTAGTATACAGTGATAATGCACTAGGTTATATTATTATATGAATTATGAATTTCCTCACAACTTGCACTGTATATGTATGTATATTGCGTTGGTGTGTCGTATTAATAACATGATATTATGTATACCTCTCGCTCTGTGTAAAACAGGACGTGTAAATGTGCTGGTGTAAATGCAAAATACAAAGAACAAAAGCTCACAGCCATCGTATTTTGTGTGCACAACGGCATAAAAAACGTAAAGCTAGTTACTTACAGTAAGTCGTGAAGAAATTCCTAACCGTCACCCCTAAAGATATCTCTCAATTAATTAAGAGGATTAAAACGTGTGACAAGTGTTACTTTGGATGTTACGTCGTGTCCACTTATGTTAAATGTTAAAAGTTACCCACATAATATAAATTCAGCCCATTTGCATGCATAATATGCAACACAATGTTTATCCCAGCAAACGCCAAAATTATGTGTTGAAATGTAGGGATGGACTTTAATCTTGCTTAAATTAGCTTTGAAATCGCCGGAGCAACTTGTTCCGCTCTGAACTGCGAACATAACAAAGATGTGTGGGTACATGGTACATATCAGAGATCAAGAAAAAAGATTCCGGGGCCAATTATATTAAATTATTAGCATTCTAGGGTGACGATGGGTCTAGAAATAGTAGGTTGAAACTTGATACATAATGTCCCTAAAGTTACCCATCACCCGCTTTTACATGCACGTCTGTTTTGTGGCATTTGAGTAGACATGCAGACAGATACACAAGGCATGACATTAAGTGTGTATTTTAATCATAACCTTTAATCTTTAAAAAATGTAGTGTGATTACTTACGGTATTTTTAGACATTAAGATTAAATTATAAAATAACAGGAAAAAATATCTGTTGTCTACACAGTGTTAAATGTGTACATTGTACATGTCATCCTAATAAATCTGGATATATTTGCCCCAAGTTTTTTTCATTTCCCACTTTGATATGACGAACAGTAGCAGTTATTCATGCTTATTTAGTCCCCTTCTGTTTTTTGTATTGTCTTGATGCATAAAACTATTCATAAAAGTAAGATTTCTTTGCGCCTCTTGGTATTTTGGTACACTTAGCATTTGAAAAAGAAGGGTGTTAAATCGTAGATATATTTTATGTAGAGGAGTGTGTCTATCAAAATAGTTTGAGGAAAAACAGCTGAAATTTTTTAAGCAGATAAAAATGTCTGTAAAATTATCGGACGTTGTCGTATTAAATGTTTGTCGTCTACCTAAAGCAGATCATGCTGATTCTCATCGTAATATCCTTTGTCTCTCCGAGACTTCATAGTAAGTTTATACCCTAAAGTATCTAATAATACATAATCACGTACAAATAAATATGTTTGCCTTTGAAAAATTTTGTCTTCAAGAAAATCATAAAGAAAATGCTTTACACACATGCAACAGTCACAAAAGCGAAGAATAAATACACACCGTGTAGTGCACATGTTTTTGTTTCTCCTGTATATTTTTTCATAAAAACCATGTGCAGATTCTCTCTAAACTGTTTCAGTTTCACTATTTCTAACTATTTTATGGGTAGCTAAAGATTGCAAGCCATTTCTCTTTGCAACTTTATCCAAATCGCTTTACTGCTTCACATATGCATTATAGCTATTTAGTGTCAAGCGCAACAAAAAATGATGCAAAAAACAAAAGCAATATAACAACAAAGATGATGATGGCAATTATATGCAATTATGATCATTATTGGGTACACATATTAGTATGAGTACACTCTTTTGACTTTTGATAGTAAAAAAGGTTCATCTTCTCATTTGTCATATGTACAATGTACACGCATTTACATTACACATACATTAATTCGCCTTTTACCTCTTTCTCATCTTCATGCAGCTAAACTACTTACATCCTGTCAAAGTACTTTTCGTTTCAATTCCACTCTACCATTTTACTTTGTCAGCATCATAAACTACTTATAATATTACACCTTTTTTCCACAAAGCAATATAACATTTATGTATATATTATATATGTATGCGTGCTGAACATTGAGAATGTGTTTACTGTATTCACACATTTATATCTTTCGTATATTGTTGATGGCTTTGGCTTTGACTGCGTCTTTGTCTTTGTCTACTTGTCGCTAAGGCTGACATATTTGATGACAAGCTGACACCATTTTGGAAATGGGAGGTATACACAGAAACAGTATGCAGTGTACATACAGCAATTTGTAAAATTATATGGGACAAATTTTGAGAGCAGACAGGTACACACAAACACACATTGGGAGACAAAAATCCTCAAGCTATACACTTATTCATTCATTGAAGACTCCAAAAAATAAATGCACAACGAAATGCGTGGAAATACATATTTAGAATATATTTCACAGAATTTTTATTATACACTTTAATACTCATATTGTTCATTGCCAATACGTAACTATAGTTTAAAATTATGCCGTAGATTATTATATATATTGTTATATATGTATGCATGTACAAAAGCAAGCTATAACACTTTCCTTGACGTTCGTTTTCATTTCATTTTCGTTACAGTTACGTATATAGTCTCCTACTTGTCTGTCACCCACTTGTCTACAGTTTAATGTGTATGTACGAGTATATGTGTGTATAAATAGAATGAGAGCTGTGCTCAGTCAAACCTTGGAAATAAAATACAGATACAGCAGTATCAAGTATTCTAACTTTGAGGGACCATCAAAGAATACATAATATAGAACATAATATCCTGCAATCTCTTTAAAACCAAAAAAACACTCAGGTTTTTTGTCGTTCGTGACAAGCCAAAAAAGAGGCAAAAAGCAAAGGAATTGCAAATTTTCTGTGTGATGTGATGGTGACGTGATATCAAAAGCAAAAGTAGCAGAGCTAAAAAGAAAAGGGAATAAAAGTAAAGGAGATACAGAAGGAGCAGCTGATTTGACAATTAGGTTTAGAATTTTGGGAATAAATCTACATCTCTAACTTGCACAACTGAGCTAAAGTCTCAACTTCCTTTATTGTTTATTTATTCTCTGTTGTTTTTCTCCGATGGATTGTGCATAAAACCTACTCAATACAGTATACATTGTGTATGTATTGCATTATATTATAATTAGCAGAGTGAATTAATCTAATCCCTTTGTAAAAACAATGGCACTTTTTTCATTTTTACGTATATATATCTACTTCATACAGTTACAAAGAAAATGTAAGTGCAGGTTGTTGTTGTTGCTGTTACATATTGACATGTATGCATGCCATAATATATGTATGTATGTATATCTGTAATAAAATGTAGCCTGTCACTGTAATTAAGAGCAAGAGCAAGTCGTCCTCTTGAATATTACAGCTGTACGTCCAATGTCTTTGTATACCCTGACGTATTGTGTATTACAAAAGGGTTTTTGAAACACTTTGACGCTTCACTTACTTCTTCACACTATTCACTTTCATCAATGTGCAGAATCCTGCTGTCTCATCCTGTGCGGAAAGGAAAGGACGGTGTGCTGTTGTTATATTATATAGTGCTACTGTATGATGTATAAAGTAAAAACAGACAGAATCAATGATTTCATACAAGTATTTTTCACATGATGCATTTTTCAGCTAGAAAATGAATTAAGACTCATTGTTCCATCATAAAGGCAATTTAGATCCGGTGTATATACATTTTATTGTCCCAATGAGCGGAAAAATTTGCTGTAGCTGTGTGTATACCTTGTACACAGGGAAGACAGACAAAAGAAAATGAAACCCAGCATGCCTTTTTGCTTTTATGAATTCCTCAAGATTTTTAGTACTATGTAGTTCATGTAAACAGAGTACAGCAAAAAATCAAGGAATCCTTACATGTACATATATGCACCTCTCTTGACTACTGACTTTTTCTGATGTTTGTGTTTGTATTTGTGTATTTTTTGTCGGTACTTCTTGATGGTAAAGAAATGAAATATAAACAGAAACAGTAGGAGACGAGATTGCCCAAATGGAAGTCATACAGAAAAAAATGATAGTAAAAACTAGAATTGCCGTGGTTGATTTTGTAATAATAATTGCAAATTACAACATAAATGTGATTGTAGATGTATGTATGTATATGTGTATTCGTCTGGTTAGAGATTGTATATTACTGTGATACTCTGTGTGTGTATTTTATGCACAATAATATCTATCTATGTATAAGCTGTAAGGTGTAGTGGAACAAGGGAAGTTTGATACATATGATTATGAACTACTCAAGTAAATAATGTGAGTCGGTTAATGTATTTTCCAATTTATGAAATTTATTAAGCTTGGCACGTTTTCCTCTTTCCTCTCTCTACACAGTGTGTGTATATGTATTTACTATGTACATGCATACATTTACTTGCATCGAAAATTGCTTCTTCTTACGTAAGAACTGATAATTTAATGACAATAATAGGAATAATTAATAGCGCCCTCATACCTTTGGAGAATCCAAAGCAATTTGTTAGCTCGCCTTGTCCTATTGTGTCGTTGAAAATATATCTTCATTATTTTTGAGTTGTAATTTGGTTGGTTGGTGTTTGTGATGCTGGTTATGCTGAATGATTTCTATATCCATTGAATCATCATCATTTCCATTAGAAAAAATGAGGGTTTTCACACTAGTAATACACTTTTGCTTTTACAAACAGAAACTTTCCTTTTCCTTTTGATGAAAGATGAATCCTAGCTAATACTGACTTGCTATTTATTCACAGTTACTTGTGCTGTAAAGTGTACTCTTGTCAGATAATTTAAGTTTGAGCCTGTCCAATTTTGTCGAATTAAGTCCTGAGAAACGGTGATGACTCTAATTTTGCGAGTTTGAAGGATTGAAGTGTAACTCTAAGATAGATAATACAGGGAATTTTTATCATTCCCTTTCTTCTATTCTAAAGTTTCTAACGATTTAGTTGTCGTTGTATGTATACATATATATACCTTTTATCTACAGATCTTCATTTTACTATCCATCAGAATGCCATGTACATTGTACATTCGACGTTGTCTGGCTGCACATCTGTGTGTATAGTTGGATAGATTATGTCCCTTTGTATGTAAACAGTAAAGATTAAAACGTATGAGACCAAGAGATAGAGAGACACATTATCACAACCGCATTAATCACACAAATAAGGATCTATTCTCGCTTGATTGTAACGATAAACTGTAACTCATTACAGAGCACAATGAAACATGAAATGAAGCATGTGATAGTGCATTAGTATGATCATTGACTGCATAAAGTTTCATTCTGACTTTTAGTTGCCATCATAGTTATCAAATATTAAATAATCTGCGGTTTGCAATTTTACTTTCTATATTTGATGTGTTTATTTGTGGAGTATATAATATCATTTAAAGCTTCAAACTTTAAATGAAACTCTTCTCACTTTTTTCTTCTTCTAACGACTACCGTCCAAAGTTTGCTGAAGGAAGTTCCTGAAATACGAGCAATAGGGTGAAAAAATTATGCCAAATGAAACATGTGTCCTACACATTTACCCTTTGCCTTTATGATTAATTTTTGCCTGTCTGAATTCCATACTGAGATCTATTATTAAATAATTGAACTTTTTTTTACAAAACACATGATACACATTAAAACAAAAAACTAAAATCTTGTGTGGGCAACTTTGCAAAATGTTACATGATACATGAACAAAGTACACAGTCATGTCATGACATGAAATCGTTTTTTTTTTCAAAATTTCTTTGTGCACACATACTTAATGATAAAGGGAGCCAGGAACAATAGTTTTTCCACTTGTTGGTCAATACCCACGTACATTTCTTCAATAATAATGCTCTTGTAGACGCAATACTAATTTGATACGCTGCTTATGCTTCTGACTTTGATTCTATGTAATGTAACGATTATTATGCCTATTTTACCACTTTTAAAAGTTATGTGCAAGTAATGCATGTTACATATCTGTATTTAGTATATTATTGCATGTTTTTACCTTTACACGTACACTAATCATGCTCATGTGAGCATGTTGCTGTTCATGTTGTACTTGTGTATATGTACTACACGATTAAGATTAGCAGCAGGATTTCATCGAGTGCGTACGGTACCTGGTTGTACCGTTGACTTGTGTGGTATGCATGTGAATGTAGTAAATATTTGAAATTTGGTGGAAAAGGTTTTCATTCTTACTTTGGTATTCCTTCATCTTCTTCTTCTTTATCTTCTATGGGAACGCATTGGCGATTTGCAATTACAATTGTGATTACAGCGTTGTGCAATAAAGAATTGCATATTGCAGTCTGGATCTCTTTGGTCTTTCTCACTCTTTACTATGACTACCATTGTTAGATGAATTCTAGGTACATATATTGATTCTCTGGCTCTGGTCTCATTACTTATTTATTTGCAATCTTCCATATTCGTTTATATGTTATAAGCACTGTTTTGCATTTTTGTGTGTGTTTGTATGTATGTATACATCGCATTCCTTTACCTGCATTTATTATTGGGCACATCACCACCTACTACTTGAGATTTGAATTTGAAATGTCGGTCTTGGTGTTAGTCGAACAATTTATGTGTAATTTCTTTTTCAATGTGGATGCCAATAAACACACATACAGACACGTAAACAGTCAGCCTATTTCATGTCCGATCTACCGCACATATCTTTTATGTATATTGTATATATGTATGTAACTGCGGCATGAGATTCAGACTTGAGATAGGCTACATTACACTTTTCTATCATTATTAATGAGAGATGAAGATAGAAAAAAATGATGTGGAATCCTCGATTCTCAATTATTCTGACAGAGTTTGTGCAGGTTGGTTAGATAGATGGAAGGCCATTGTGACTATAATTGAGGGTGCATTGTGTTTCATCGAGAGTGAATGTAATGTATGTATATGTGTATAGTTATGGAGTATGAAATACTGTTGAGTCACTTTAAGAACGGTGTTCAAAGTATCAACAAGGCCCAAGATTGTTATTGTGCTGTATAAACGTCTTGTGTGGGGGTGGAATTTGTCTGTCATAGGTCATTTCGTGTTATAATAATTCAGCTACACATTTTTCAAGCCATGCACACTCTCATAATTTTATGACTTATTAGTCCTTGTCGAGCGTAAATTTACCTACGATGTGGCAATAAAATGAATTTGTATCGTCTGTAAAAGAGAACTATTTTCTTTTTCTCCTTTATGTAACAATTTTTTCCCAGTCATGCTTGCTGTATGTACTGTAACTACTTTTAGGTGTAAAAAAATTAAATTGTGTTATGTAAATATCTTTAAAAAACCAGGGTTCACACCTTTCAAATCTTTCGAATATATTGTATATAGTTCATGGTCTAACTTGTCTTGAAGATACTGTGAATTTGGAGGTAGTTTTTAATAGAGTTCATTGTTCATTGGAACGTACCTGAATCATCCACCTGCTCTATCATTAAGGAAGAGGAATCTTCGATAAAAATTAGTAATCGTAATTACCCTGAAAGTAAAGTCATGAATGAAAATTAGAATGGAAAAATAGTACATGTTCAGGTGTATCCCTATAGCTGTGTATATTATACTTTTGTTTGCCGTTTATTTTGAATAAGGAAGTATCCGTTCATGTAATACACATTACGTTATGTGCAAAATGCCAGATCATGTTTATAAGATTTTTTTCATTTTACACGCCTTTTGATGAAAGTATGCTGGAAGAAAAAATAATCATAAAAGTGATAATAACTATAATTTTTATTTAAATTAATCTTTTCTACAAACTCCGGCCCATTTACATTCCAATTGTCTTCTGGTATACCCAAAAGGCTCAACTGAACTGAGGGGAGCTTTTATTTTCTTTATAACTTCTAAATTTGAAATGTTCTTTATGTACTTTTGTTGTTGCTAAAATGGGTTATAAAATGTAAATTGTATTTTGGGTGTAAAATTCAGGAGACATTGAACGTTAAAAAGAGTGTGTTTTTATATACAATTGTATAGCTGAATCTACACTTAAAACGAAACATTTCCGAGTAGAAATTGAGATGTATAAATGCATAACAACTTACTTAGATTTCGGATGCATGAAAAACAGTTTTATGGCATCTAATCTAATACAGAAGTAAAATTCTGCACATTGTACCTGCCTATAATAATCTACTTTTCATTCATATCAACTTTCTTTGATTTACATTCACACCTCGTAAAATTCTTGAATCAAAAAAGGAAGCGATAGTTACACTTATCATCATCCTTATTAGCGT
This sequence comes from Sminthurinus bimaculatus, assembly GCA_034698285.1. NCBI lineage: Eukaryota > Metazoa > Arthropoda > Collembola > Symphypleona > Katiannidae > Sminthurinus > Sminthurinus bimaculatus. The sequence goes on from JAQIVE010000050.1 coordinate 31,081, forward strand.
ATAAACAATATTATAAATGTTTCGAATTAACTACAGATTAAAAAGCGAGCATCGACTCCCTTTTCGGTACTCCTTAGAACTCCTCTGAATGTACTAACTATGCTATTCAGTTACGCTCAAGACTTGGATTTTTTGGGAGAAAACTCCCAATTTTTTCATGCACTATCACTATCACTTCCTTGCATAAAAAGAATAACAGTCATTCTAATTTATTTTGCACGACTTATATTTTCATGTTGTAGAAAATATAAGAATATTGAGATCTCGGCAATCACTTTTGAGTAATAAAAACGCTATTTAATCTAGTGGGCAGACTCTGTTTCAATGGAATGTATCAAAGTTCTTAAAATCGAGGTGTATTTACATGACAAAGATCTATGAAACTGTGCCATATTGTGTTTTATCATATAAGGAAATGGTAGTCTTATATAAACAGTGCCCAAAAGATTTTTTACCAAACCATTGGACAATAAAGATAAATATAGTGTCTACAGTACATTAGATATTCGATATAAAAGCAATAGTCTATAAAAATGTATGTGCACCTGGAACTTTGTTTGCTATATCTACTTACATTATTTTTATTTGACGTGCATGAAACATGAAATATTTTATGGTGTAATGTTTTTGACAATACTAAATTAATGTTTTATCATTTCAATTGAGAGGGAAAATAATCTGCGTGGGGTATTAGGTAAAACCTGTCAAGCTCAACGTCTAACTTCTTAAGTACATTTGCTAACGTGTATTTTTATGTACACGTTTTAGGCGTACGTGGTCTCGGATCTGTAAGCATAAAGTGTGCATTGAAACTTTGAGACTCACAATAAATTTTTGTATTATAATGGGCCTTTAATGAAAAAATAATTGTGATTGAGCTGAATTTTAGGCATCATGTCCAATTATTAGGCTTAACCATATACTATCTGCATTGTATACATAATATTCCTTATGGGCATCTCGTAATGCAATGTCTTTGCTGCTGAGAAAAGAACTTTGATTTTTCAATGGAAGGGAATCTAATTGAATTGAATTGAATCTTGCTTGGATACGGAATATACATAATAATGATACAAAGTTATTAGTTCCTCTGGCTCAATATCGTCCATTCAAACGACGTACATATAAAATACAATACACGGCGGATACCATATGCCACACATAATGTTGAAAATGTATGCATATAGGATGTACTTATTATAATAAATTATCATCGTACTTTGTAGTTACTTAAGGAGGACAACGTGGACACGCCGCCATTGCACGTTCACAACACTCACACTATTAAGCATTATAGTTTTACATGGTCAGAGATCTAAAGTCCATTTCATTCCATTTATTTATTGGTGTCACAATATACAAAAGTGCATTATCCATTATCTTTAGGCTTCATTTCTTTTATTTCATTTTTTTCGTTACCAGCTATCAAAACTTGCGTTTTGACTTCCTTTTGACCACATTATTACATTTCGCGTAATTTTCAATGCATAAAAAGGATATGCATACTTAATGCTTAGTAATAAGATGTCTCATGTCTAATCTAAATATCAGAACAATGATGCAAGTGTGCCCTATATTGGTTGGCATCACCCTTTGTTCAATTTTTCAAGATGATTACAATTTTCGTTTAGTTCCCGTATTTGCTTTGCTCACCCTCCCCCATTGATTTCCAACGATTCTGTTTGAGCGTACTTGTATTTTTCTTTCGTCGAAGATCTCCATTTTAATGAAATTAATCTAATTAGTCCGCGTTTTCTTTTTTTCAAGAAGAACGAAGTATTGACATTGAAATTTGGTATGAGTTTACTCAAATTTGTCACTTAGCTAGCTCTATTAATGCTTCAAAACTTTAAATATCGACCCTTGTCAAAAATGCACAATAAAGTAATGTTGAAATAATGGCTCCCATAATAAATCATTGAGCAGGCTAAAACGCTTTGAAATAAACTATTACTTAGGTCACGATTAGTTTGTACAAGGAATATGCTATCAAAGTGACAACAGGGATCGGCATTTTTGTTGATAAATGAGACTAATTTACTAATTACTTCGTATTAATAGTTGATTAATTTAAAAGGGTATACGCTACTAAAATACATGAGAGGGCATACATTCTTCCGCTCTGAGGGGGTGGGGGTAGAAGGTCAGGTAAAAGTTGGACGCAGGTGATTTTTCATACCTGAAAATAATGTTTTGTATTGTATATGCATGTACACAATAGACTATATATGTATAACTCGACCACTGGGTTAATTGAAGGTTCGTCGTCAAAGAGGATGTACATATCGTAAAGTAATGGTTGTACAAATGTCCTGAACGCTTTACATTCACCACCATTGTAGTTTCAGCTTTGTTATTATGAGACGTGCTATGCGTATGAAATCCAACGTTTATATTTTTATTTTTCTGCAGATACATATAGGTAAACTGTAAACGTTTTTTGGAATGGAATGTATAATATTAAAAAAGAGGCGAATATCCTGTTCATGTAAAAAGGAAGCGGCTGAGTAGGCGGTGTAGGAGAGGTTTCTCTCTCCTTTCGTTTATTTGTATTATTACATTTTTTTGCATTTTTCCTTGGATTCAAGACATTTTTTTATTCGAGTAGTTAAGTGCACATTATTCCTCATTCTCATTTAATATCCATCATCATGGTATCCAACCCTTTGTTTTCATTTCCAATTTGCTCGTCCTTTCATCCCTTCTTGAAAAGGGTTGGACTCTGACTCTCTCTCTCTCTCTCTGGCTCTGGTTATTACATTTTAATGTATTTTGCTCAGAATTTTTTCCATTAAAAATCAAAAGGCTATTTCCATCAATTCGTACATTCCTTTTGTTTGAAGGAATACATTCACAAAATGCAAATATCAATACAAGTAACTCTTTTCGTGATACAAATACCTTTTGTATTGTTTATAGTAAATAACACGCAGTTTTCATTGTGTGTATACTATGAATGAATGGATAAAATTGGTTCACATCGACAGCATCAAAAACCTCTCGACTTTTGACTTGTTCTGTGCTGGGTCTCTATCTCAGTTGGTCGTGAGAAAAAAGTCAAGTCCATATCTACATGATACATGATATACACACATTATATGGCATTTTACCTTGTCCACATGTTATATACGTTGTACATAATACGTAGGACTTTGACGTATACTGAATTGTGCATTGTATAAGCAATAAATATAATTACAATAAAAAAATATTAATAATAACCGTACACTGCGTGTATAAAAGTGTGTAGAGATTGCGTTAGGGCTAGGACGTTTGGAGTATTATCGTTGTTTGTTTGTTTGTGTTTTGTGTTGTTGTCTTTTGGTACAAGACACAAGACTGCACTTTGGAAAACTCAAGACCAGCTTCATCAATGCATATCTTTGGACCATTTATGTATATGTCTACGTATATACATATACATGTTAAAAAGAAAAAGGGATTTTGTTTTGAATTGCGTTCAACGAGCAAGTGAGTTAAGACTTGGACGGTACCCAGAGCGTATCTTATACCTAGGCATATACATAATTCATATCGGTATCAAACAGAATGGCCGTAGAAGAGACAGACCATAATATAATATAATATACAGACACACATTTTTGATGTGAAATACATAAATAAAGTAAATACATAAAGGCAGCAACAACAATCTCTTTTTTTATCGTTAGTTCATCTATGTATGTATGTATGTATGCGTTTTCGTGCGTCTATAGATCATAGTTAATGTTTATAAGATTCCTTCAATTCTAAAATGAGAAGATATGCGAATTCCAACTGTATATAACATATAACATACAGCATCTATCGATATTTATGTATGTATATTATATACCAATGCAATTTTTGTACAGTAAAGATTCATATATCATGTGTATTATGGTATAGTTTATTTCATACAGGCATGTAGGCATTCATTCATTCATACATCACATTTTACACTACGTAATGGATAATAAATGGAAAACGCTGTGCAAAAGGCAAATCATATGTAATTATGGATCGTTTATACAATACACATTGCTGTATACTGTATACATATACATATCCATTATGTGCGTTACACACGGTATAAAATCTATAGTAAGAGTATAACCAGCAAGCATAGTGAAAGACTTGTTGTATTTTGTGTATTATTGTAACCAACTATAAGCTATCTAAATACTGTAAGTACTCTCTGCACACATATATACACACATTTTCAATTCTGCCTTGTAACTTATTACAACAACGACAGGCAACAAGCAACAAGTGAGGTGCCCTCGCTATTCCCATTTTCACAAGCTGCATTCTGTATATTGTATATTCTGCATACTCAGCATACACTGCGTAAGCATGGTGATAGTGCTTGGTGGTTGGTTTTTCTCTATTCTCTAGGTATATTACCGTCTTGTGAATTTTGTCGAAGGGTTCTCTTCTTAGTCAAAGCGAGTCAGTCAGTCCTTTAGAAGCTCTCAGACGAGAGCGTGAGAGTAACTTTGTAAAGTTTTATTATTATATATTTCTATATCTTCTTCTTCTTCTTCAACTTGTGTTTCAAAACAAACAACAGGACAACATCAACAACAACAAAGAAGACTACACTGCTAGAGACACGAGCATGTATTTTCAACCGTGTTTTCTCAACTTGACTCGTCCTCTTCTACCTTTTACACAGTACTTGTTGTTGTGATTCCTCTTGATTTCACTGAGATTGTAATCCCTTTGGATAGGATTTGGATTGTTGAAAAATCTAGAAAATTCTGCATTTTACACCGTCATTTTCATTTTCTCTCTCCTTAATCACTGCTTATGAATCATGGCAATCAAACTCATGCCCATACATAGGTATATTGTCAATGTGTTTACGTGTGAGACTTGAGAGTGTTTTAACGCCGCCGTCGTCGTGATTTTCCATATATTTAACATCACATTTTTCAACGAGTCAATTGAGTGAACTCGTGTATCTTGTCGTTGATGCTTATGTGACTGTGTCTGTGTCTGTCTTTGTGCAACTCGTTCTAATGACAGTGTCTCAACATGAGTTGTAAACTGTAAATGCCGTGGATAAAATGTTATACGTGAGTCGCTCTGCGTTGACTTGCAACAACAAATACACAGTACACATGCTACTGACCTAAACACTTACATGTATATACAATGATATGGGAATGGCTATGTGCATAGTTCATACATATGTGTAAAAGTGCAATGTAAAGGAGCCCAGCGAAAATTAACTAATAGGAACAAAAACAAATGACAGAGTGTCAAGGGAAAAACTATGCCAATTGTAATCATCATTTGTAATTTACAAAGCATCAGTACACAGTAGCAAGAGCAAGAGCAGGAAAAAAAGGAGAGGAACAAGAAACAGAGAGCAAAAGCAGTAGCTCCTGAGCCTGTATAGAAAATGAAAGATGTGCGGTATGTAGTTCAGGTGTAAATATGTATGTATACGAGTGCCTACGTTTGTGCAGTGGGTTATTGTGTTATACATGTATCAATTTTTATGGGAAGATCAGAGTTCAGTCGTTGACATAAAATAAAATGGTCGCACATTCATATGAATCCACTTAATTTACATTAAACGTCAACGTTCCATTTAAATAATGGTTCACTTGAATTTAAGGCTGAAAACGAGGATACTCCGAAAAGAAACTACGAGCCCCAGCAGCAGCAAAGATTCCAAGGATGGACAAGAATCCAAAGTGCAATGTACTGAACGATCATAGTTCACAGTTTATATACTTGAGAGTGTCACCTCATGACTCTGCACAGAATAAATTATATTATATTAAATGGAGAACATTCACATGTGACAGTCGGTAATGCGATAAGCCTGCTTGCAAGAATATATATACATACATAATCGAATTCCAATTCAATTCGGAGGATTCTATTTCAGTAGCTCTCTCAAACGTCAAACGTCAGTGAAATCTAAATCCAAGTTCAAGTCAAAGCCCAGCTTCAAGAGTCCGGCGACATGTACATAATATAATGCTGATATAGAGCAAGTGTCAAATTCTAATCGACTATTGTATAATATCGAATTAACGACGATAGACGACAGCTACATACTTGGGAATATTATTTACGAATTTGCCATTTTTTGCCATCGTCTTGCATGAACAATGAGTAGTTAGCAAATAACTATAATATAGTGATCTTATGTATAGAGTATGAATATCAATTTTCATCTCAAACCCAAACCCCAAAGTATATTATTGTGAAAAAGGAGGAGAAGGGGGGAAATGAATAACTAACTAGTTAGAATTACGTTGAACAAGGAAAATATTATAGGGCAAAAACTTGACAGACAGTCTATGAATAATATTTTACAATCATCATTATCTTCTTCATTCCCTTCAACCTCTGAATTTTAAATTCCCCATCCTTCAAGCTACAAGTGTGCAAACTCATTTACATTCTGGATTCTGGAATCTAATAAAAAAATGAGCGTTAGCAAGTGTGTGCTTTAATGCTCAGATTTAGAGAGAGAGATTCCTTGTTTTATCATTCGTGGCAATTCAGTTTCCAGTTGTTGTTGAACAGACACTCGTCACACGTGCTCACCGTGTTTGTGACTAATATTAAAAATTTAATTTAATAGCCAAACGGTTATTAAAGTAAAATCACAGTTTAATTCACTGCAATTTAACTCGCTCTCCAATAAATTCCGATCCCCTCGTTTTTCTTCCATCCCAGCAAGATAGACAAAGGAAAAAGAACAATAATATTGCTATCATCACCCATATTTTTTATGGTGCGGAAATCACCTCCCTTGATTCTGCTCTCTTTCAGCTCTGTCTATTTATCTGCTTGGTGTAGTGAGTGTGTATACGTGTGTGAAGTCTAAATAGCTATTTAAAGATATATATTATCCTGCTTTTTACCTTTTTACTTACACTTTGTGCTTCAACTGTACATCAAGACAAGAAGGAAAACAAGATCTGAACACAGTCAAGCATTTAACTATATTTGGATCGTAATCACTTTCAATCTTTGACAAATCTCCACCTATTTATATACATACATATTTACAAATGTGCAGGAACAAAAGTTGACTTACTGTCTCATTTTTTTTACGTTCGCCTAGTCCAACTTTAAGCAAGTAAGCTGCCAGTTCTGTCTGTCTGTATATAGGTGTCTACCAAATCCGACTTATTTTGTCACTGATTTGGTTTGGTTTTGTTTTATTTTGCGGTCAACTCAAAATAATCAAAGAAGAACCACAACTCATTGTCAGACGGCCGAAGCCAAGAATTGTGAATAGAATAAAAGGATGAAGAGAAAAAGCACGGATCTTCTATTGTGATAATAAATACACTTGGCGAATTACGACTCAACTAAATAAATAAACACGTTTTTCTCATGGGTATTCCGCTCGTCGTCGTCGTCAGTTCCAGTCAGCTGTAAAATTTGAAGATAATATATTGCAGAAAAGAAGCATAACAAGTTGTAGTGTATATACATATAGTTATTACTCGTTACACGAAAGAAGGAACGTCAGCATCAACGTCAGTGTTCAATGCCAATGCCAATAATAATACATAATACATACAATATCATATAATATAATAATACGACCGACCAAACAAAGACAAGCACAAAAAGTCGTGAAACAATAAGAAAATTTTGGGACGGGAGCAATAGGCGTGTATGTATTGTAGACTGCATGGGTTCAATTTGTCTACTGGTATCTATACCTACACACATTAGCATATAAAAGGATAAACTGCAGTACTAGTGTATAGTGTATAAGTAGTCAACCTCAACACCAAGAACAACGAAACCAAAAACAACAACAACTAGTTAATACTGCTAAAGAGAGACGAAAGACATACATACATACATATGAAATAAATAATTATCATCATAAAACAAGGGGTGCGACGAAAGAACGACGACGAGAGTATCATTTTATGTTCCTACTTGAGTATCATGGTATGGTTGTCTCCTTTTTTTTCTTAACTTCCCTTTCCATAAAATCCATAGCGTACGCTACGAATAATAATCCTCTTTTTTACCTGTGTAGGCAATATACTCTCCTAATTTCGTCCATGTAAAACAAGTAAGATAATCTCTAATGTATGTACGTACCATATGATGATTAGTTTCTTTTAACTTTTGCCTAATCCCAACACCTAATAAACCTAATAATACTGTACACATACTACATACATATAAAAAGGAGGGAAATACTAGACAACGACATAACTAATTTTTATTACGAGCTAATTTCATGTCTGTTTTCTGGGTTCGTGCTCTGCTGCTCTTCAAGACAATTTAAATCCATTTTTATTATTATCATCATTTCATTAGTCCAGATTCTTTCCTACGTATATGGTATGTTATATTTATGCTATGCACATTTCTTCAATAGAACAGAAGAAAGCAAAAGAAGGAAAAGGATACAAAGAAGAAATGAACCTAGTTTGAACTATAACAACGATTCCACAAATAAGTATACTAACCCAATTACATTTTCCTTGATGGACTGAATGTGCATTTTTTATTTATTAATTTTTATTGCGTGTCACTACTGTATGTGTGAGTGCGTTGAATAAGGCTTATTATAGACGGAACAATATTATTGTATTAAAAATAGTACTTACTACTTATTGAACTTTTTACACACACCGTAATACTTGTAATTTGCTCAGCAATAACTTTTTCTACCAGAGGGGGAAACTAGTTGAAAATACAAACTATTTAGCTATATTATTATACTCATTTAGTCATTAATTAAATCCTAGTATTAGCAAAATATTTATCTTTAATATTACACTACACTAGACCTTAGTGACATAACATTTTCTTCTTGAATTTTCCTCTATATATGGATCTGAGTTTGAGGTTTGAGTACAATCGTGCAATTGTTTTGGAACTTGAATTTACATCTTTGAGAAAAATAAACGTAGAAAGAGAGATAGAGACGAAGAATAAAGGTTCAAACCTTTAACTAATAGATATCCTATTTGTCACATGTTAGTGATAAATAGAGAGCTCAAGGGAAAGATAAAAATAATAAATACATACTTATTTTTCTTCATAATTAATACCATTATAATACACTATAGATATACATAATATATTATTGGAGTTAAAGTTCTTCACGTTAATGGTTATCCTTTAAGGTTGCTGCGACAGACACAGAATTTCAGAGTAGCTGCAGTTGGGAAATCGTTTCTAAGTACTTTTGCCGTCTTTTTCTACAAGTTATTTATTTATAGGATTCTCATTTACATTTCACAGAAATTATTATACAATACACAGCTCAACACTGTGTCATACATGCATACATACATGCATTCATTCTTATGATATGATCGTAATTCCAAGCAGCGAGCAGCTTTATACTTTATACAGATAAACATAACTACATATCCATATAGAAGTATAGCAATAGTTGTATGTAATAATAATCAGCATTATCATCATCATCATATTCAGGAATAAGAAAGTCGTGACCTTGTCACATAGGGGAAAAGCGACTGGTACAGATATTTTATTATAACAATCCTTCTTCCCTAATGGTCTGTGTATAGTGCATAGACTTGTACTGTGTGTATAATATCCTTTTTTGCTAAAAGATCTCTATATTTCTCTCTCTCTCTCTCTCTCTCTTGTTCTTTCGTCTATCCAAACTCAGGATAAAAAGCTCAAGTTCAACTATTATAATATTATATACTACTACTTATGCACAATAACAATTGTACTTAAACTACAAGTTTATTATACATTATATTAGTTTATACAATATACATTAGTTTGCAGTATAGTACCTCATAAACTTTTCTGTGAGTAGTAGTAGTAGGTAGGAAGTGTATTACAATTAAGGATGATCGTGCATATGAATATTTTAATGTGATTCTTTATAATATATTTATATACCTCTGCTAATTACTTGGTACATGTACGAGTACTATTTTATACTTACATAGTAGACGCACTATATTTATAATTTATACATGCATCTACACCATACATTGTCGTATATGTGTAAAAGGTTTTCCTCCATATCTAATACTGTAGAATAATTTATCTAGACTTCCCCTGGGGATAATGTGTAAACTAGTGTAATATTTTTTGTACTTATTTTTTCTATCATTCCTACTATATATATATATTGCAATTACAAGTTACAGCTACGGCTCTGGCTCCAGCTCTCCCCTACTCCAATATCTATTTAATTTAGCGGATAAAAAGGCTCTCATTATATATACAAAATATATTATAGGCATGGAACAAATCAAAGATGGAAATAAGAAATAAGTAGAAAAAAATTATGACGCAAGCTACAAGAGTTTTTTCCTTTACTTTAAAATAAATAATAAATAGTGTATGTATGTATGAAGTTCCTTATAGTATGTTTTGATATGATATGATATGATATGATACATTCTAATACAATCTACATTAAGTTGGATCCTGAATTGTATTCGTAGTTCTAATAAGATTAATACATTAAGAAAAAAAAGTTTGTAGACTGCATTCCTACAATAATATTTTGGTGTTTGGAGTTGGCTATAAGATCCTTACCACACCCATTAAAAACTACTGTGTACTATATAAATATTACTAATATTACACACATAATATACATAGATGGTTATATACACAATATAGATAAGATATCCAATTTGCTATTTACATTGTGTTAAATTTTACAATGGTTACTCGCACGACGAGCTACAATGATTCTGGTCCTCTAACCATCAGTGATTATTACAGCGGTGGCCCCTGGAGAAGTAGCAAGTATAGTAGTGATAGTGTGAGCAGCAGTGGGAACCAAAGCAGCTTTGAAAGTGATGACAGTCTGGTGCCCTCATTTTCCAATAAAAATCGACCTGGAGTCGGAGTCGGAGCTGGAGTTGAGGGCATAGCAAGATCAATTGCAATCCAGGCTCAGGCAGCAGTCGCCAAATCATCGCTGGAGTCGGGCGGATTTAAAGGAAGATCCTTAAACTTTACACCACTCACTAATTCACATGCAAATCCGTATCCGAATCCCCATCAAAGTCAACAGGTCTCGCACCGGAAGAAGACTCAGAGGAGGAAGTCCTCATTAGACTTGGATATAAACTCAAATTACTACTATCAATCTTATCAACATTATCCTCGTTTTTCCTATCAAGAAGATGATGAACCTCATGAAGAGGACGAACTTGACAATGACAATCAACTTGACGACGAAGATGAGGAGGAACAACTAGATAGTCTTCAAAGTGTAGCTCTAAATAAATTTACTCATCAGCATTGTCAACAAGAGGAGCAGCGCAATAACGATCGTCTTGGTTTATCTTCAGTTGCATCACCTACTAATGTTGTTTGCTCCTGTTCATCCATTTATCATCCTCATAATCAGAGTCAGAATCATCACAGTCAACGTGAATCTCATGGACGTTTGGATTTGGAAAATAACTTGGGGAGCACGAGCTCAGGCACGATCAGGAGCAGCAGCAGCAAGTTGTTGAGCAGCTCACAATCAGCCAAGCCAAATGTATATTTAAATACAAATACAAAGAAATCCTTGAGTCGATCACAATTAGCGAGACAGTACTACAATTGTGCTGGTGAAGAGCAGCAGCAGAATCATCAATTTTCCTCCTCATCAGCACACTCGTCCTCGTCCTCAGGAGTCTTTACCATTTCAGAGTCTAGTGAGTCTGATCGCGAATCTGAGCATCATCGTCAATTACTTCAACTGCACCAGTTGCAGTCACAACAAGCCTTACTACTAGTCGATCAAGAGGAGAGACAACGACAACAACTGCAACATCAACAACATATCAATACAAGCCCAAGACAATATCAAGTTCAAAGTCAAAACCAAAGTCAGTGTCAAGGCCTCGAGGAAAATATTAGGCAGAGTAAAAATATTCAAGTAAAAAGGCTATTCGAACGAGAAAAGGGGCAGGAAGTCAAAGTCAAATTTAAAACATGCTCATCGAATGATCCTTTCAACAATCCTTGCCCTACAACTAGTTTCAATCCTAATCCTAATCCAACTCAAACTCCCCCCTCGGACAAAAGGGTCGCAAGACATTGTACCGTCAGTAGAACCAATATTAATTCTAAAGGTCGAACGCATTCTGATCGAAGTGACAGTAATACGAGTTGTAGTAGCAGTTGTAGTTTGAGCAGCAGCAGTAATAATAGTGTCAATAATACCAGTCGTATAAATTGTAATAATACCAAACCTAGTTCACCATCGCCCCTTGTACACTTCAATCTCAACCCTTCCTTCAGTAGTAGTAGTGGTGGTGGAAATTATGAACGTGTACACCATTCAATCATGTGTAATGGAAAGGGTCAGCCGCACTTAGGCTCGAGCACAAGTTGTAATTGTGCTTGTACGCAAATAACTTCAAGGACACAACATAATAATACGAATACCAATACAAATTCAAACGCGAGCACATGCACGACAGTCACCCAGAAAAATCAGGCATATTTTTCCACGACCACTCTAAACAATAACAATAATAACAACGGGAAATTATTATCATTTTCTTCTCACAATGGAAATGGAAATGGACGTGGAAGTGAACAAGTTCAGTGTGTCAACTCAAGCTCCAGCAACCGACTTGACTTTGATGACCACGACTTTGACTCGCTGGATTTCACCCCATTGAGACTACAAAAAGGAAGTGGTGTAGCCTCGTCGTCGTCGTCGACTCGAGGAAGAGTCGAAATTCCAGCAATAAGGTCTGGGCCCGGCTCAATCTATCAAATCAAGAAGGATCCAGTGTGTACACACACTGGACTTGAATTTGAAATGTGTCAACATTGCCAGAGGAATAATAATCACAATAATGACGGGAGTGCGATGGACTCTCACCATGAGTTTCCCTTTCGCTCTCTCAACTGTGTTCCAGGATCTTCATATCCCTACTTTTCTCAAGCCTCTTCTTCCACTTCCTCTTCCTCAGTATATGTGTCAAGTTCTACATCAAATTCGAATAATGCAGTAAAAAGTGCTAGTGGTTTATACAGTTTACACAATGGGACAACAAAGCCACTAAAACAGGTGATACCGGAACAACATCGTTCACAGTCTAGTCAGAGTCAATTCTATCCTAATTCAACCCATATTCATAGTAGTGGCAATCATGATGTACGCTTTGATTCCCATCCTTCCTATTCGAGTAACTATAATCGTTTGAGTGGAAACTTACAAACTGAGCAGTTGTCATTGTCATCCTTTACCGGTGGAAATCCGAATAATAAGATGACGAAACGCTATTGTGATAATACTCATAGAAATAGTGGTAATAATGCAAAAGAAAATGAGGAGGAGGGAGAGGACGATAAAATTTTTGCCAGTGGTAGTGCTAGCTATGGATTTACCAGTAGAACGGCTATGAAACCAATTAATAATGGCAATAGTGGTGGTCATAATCCTAATAATACTCACAGAAGTTTGTCATCCAGCCCAAGTATCAAGTTCTCAAATACTCATTTAAATCACGAACTACGTCGACAGTGTAGTGGTGAAGAGTGTACTGACTTTAACAATAATGTTAGGAATAGCAGTGGTACTTATAATCATAATAATAATGGAAATCATAGTCAAAGTAAAATATCTTCATCCTCTTCCATTTCATCGTCGTGTAAAATTCCCCGACCAAAATTAATCGTTCCTACGCATTCCTATGGACGCGGAAGTCACAGAGAGAGAAAAGTTGCCGTCGCTCCAGCAGGTATACACAACTAATATATATACAAGTTTCTACAATCTACACCCAACATTTTTTTAATGTATTCTCTAAATGGTTTAATTCTCCTGTCAATCATTATATTTTAGTATATTGAAATGTGTGAAGGAAATGTTTTTGAATCAAATAAGTGAATTAAAATTGTAGTGTAAAAGAAAAGACAGTTTAAGGAACCAGAAACTAGAAAGCATCTGAATTGGGAATAATTTACCACTTAAAATGCTATTTAAAATATGTAATGCAGTTGGATAATTAACTGCATTATAAGTTCATTATATACATTGGAAAGTAAATAATAACTTTGATTTTCTGTAAGAATTTAATGCTGCGTGTGCAATACCCTTTTTGTCTCAAAATATCAAGTGATACTTTTTGTGTGTATGAAAATGAATCGAGTTCTATCTTAGGTTGCTAAAAGAGAGAATAATATTCATCAATAATAAATTATGCGTGTGACTTTTTGGGCTTCGACTTCAGCTTCTCACCTCACCGTCATTTTTAGTAGTAATTAAGTATGTCATTAGAGAAACCTTTCCCATTAATCAAACAATTTAAGCGGTGAGTGCAATGTGCTCAACAACTTTTAACATTAACTATTTACTTTAGTGGATTAAAATTTGACGAATGTCAAAAATTAAGACGGAAAGACGTGTAAAAGAGAGTCGTAAAACCTTTGGAGCTCCTGAACTGTGCTTTAAACAGTCATTATATTATGCACACCACACTAGAAAAGATGCATAAAGGGAGAGAAAATGCGTAGAATAATGTAACTGCAACTGTATGCCTATTCTATGTACATTATACATTATACACATTATGTGGCTGCTGTTGAGCACACACAGAAGTAAAATTGCACTATGGCATTCCAAAGAAAATGAAAGTTATCAATGAAGAGATACGAATACATTTAGATGTGTGTTTACAATTTTAGTGCTGATAAATATGTAGTACTGTGCACACAATATATCTTACATATACAAAGTTTTGTCTGTTTAAACAATGGTTGTTCACTCTCTTAAAGAACTTTAAAGCTAAATGCCTTCTTTTCTTTGTATAAATACATACACAGTATTTTTTATTATATAAATAAATAAAGTCATTGGCAGAGCAATGATCTACTGATTTACTGTTGCTTTTATAGTAATATTATAATGTGACCATTACTCATATTATACTATTAACTGTATGTACATGTACGCGTACGTACATCAGGTGTATACCTAGTAAATGGTGTAATAATGTGAATACGAGCATGCAAAATATCTAGAATATGGCACTTTGGATTTGTTGAATTTTGGAAAGATTATTATAAGTTCATAATGAAGTACATACACGTGCATAATATATAAGGAACTGCCAGAAGATGAACACAAATGAAATGTCGGTATCCATGTATTTAGCGGTATCTTATTTGGCAGATAAGTAAAGAAAAATGGAAAATTAGCGAACCATGTCCCAAAATACGAGTATAAATGTATATGTATACCAATGTGCCACAGTTAACTCATCGGAGTTACAAACATAGCTTTTGTATAGAAATGTGTATTGTCTACACCTAAAAGTCTTGGGGGTGAAAATATCTTAATGCTCTACATGCATGCATCTTCTTTCTTCTTAAATCTCCAAATAATTATTTATTTGAAGTTATACATTCGCTTGATTTCTATCATAGTTATGTATGTGCATCTTGCATCTTATATCTGGGTAACTATGGAATGATGGGATGAATGGAAATATGCAATTAATGCAAATATTTGATTTCCAAAGCAACAAGCTTGTGTCAATATTTGTTGGGACTAGCTTACTCGTATGCTATATTATTTTCTACATATTTAGCTATGTATTGGATGCATTGAATATATTGAAATTTTAAACGCATAATTTATTATTTTATGAAAAGATGTCATTTAAGCAAAATGTGGCCAGAATCTTGATTCGACTGAATCGTGATGACCATAAAATTAGAGACGATATGAGAAGACTGTAGATAAGCAGTTATTTATTGCTCCTTGTTCGACTGCAATAAATAATCAACAAAAAAGAAACTTTGATATTTTGAGATATTTTGCGAATCGTGAACACACGTGCCTAAACCTTATCTCTTTAATTTTTTCAACGAGGATCTTATCGTAGACGTATTACGTTTTAGTATGTATGTATAACAAAATTTGAAATATTATGTGTAGAGATAGGTATGAATACGGTTGGTATGTTTATATACGACGAACGTTGGATGCAAAATGTGGACGAATGTAGTTTGGTTAACTAACCGTAAAAATGGTTTTTCTAATTGAATTAGAACTGATGGTAAACCTTGTAAAAATACAAAATAACTAGATATGTACTGCATAATGCTCCATAATACATAATTCATGTACATGTAAGTGTGAATGGCATGTACTTGATCGGGATGCCTGCCAAAATTGCGGGACAATTATCCTGATTATTATATTATGCTTGAGAAAAATTGTGAGAGACAAATTCACTAAGGTCTTCATTGCAGATAAATATTATCTGTAATATATTACATATAAAACCCTATAACATTATAGGATATTTGATACAAAAATTGTGAACCAGAGATGTGAGTGCGAGATCTCTCTCACTTGGTTGCAAATTTTGCTGAAATGTAATTTGATATAATATGCTACACGTAATATGTAATATGTAAGTGTGAGATACATGATGATGCTTGTGATAATTGCGAAATATTATTTTTGTTTACAATCTCTAATAACTTCTAATACTTTTTTTTCTTTTTTATGACAGAGGGACGAGTGGAAGTTTCACGCGAAGGAAAATACTTAGGTAATACATTTAATCGCCTTTTCAATCCAATTTCAATTTTTGATTCAATTATGATTATTTTTATCAGCTTCTCAAATCACTCAAATCTGATTCTCAAAAAGGAGAAATTCTGAAGCTTTTTCTTTATTTGCCATAAATGTTAAATACTGCAAATCCAAATCATATTTACGACAACAAATCAGACAAAACTGCGAGAACATGCCAAATTTTAATAAACCCCACTTGTTTTCTTTTTCCTTTCCATTTTAGCGACAATGGCCCCTGGTAAAGTTTTCGGGGAGTTGGCCTTGTTGTACAATTGTCAAAGAACAGCCACAATTAAAGGTAATTAAAAAAATGTTAATGAAAACTGTTCTTTTACCAACAATATAACGGAAAATGTAATGCAATGCAATGTCGAAGCATTTGACTACAACTTTATTGTATTTTCCCTATAGCTGCAACTCCATGTCGTCTCTGGGCTGTCAAACGAAAATGCTTCCAGGTAAGAACTGAATTTTTAAATTACAGTAAAACATTTCCCCCTTATATTTGTCTTGTAAATATTGCCTAAATAACATGTTAATAAAATGATTGTTATGTCTTTGTTTTGACAGACAATTATGATGAAATCGGGAATGATGAGACAAGCCGAATACGTCGATTTCCTCAAATCTGTACCTATTTTCAAGAAGTTGTCGGACGAGAGTTTGAATAAACTCGTTGATCGTATTGAGGAGATGAACTATGCAAATGGCGAATATATTGTTCGCCAAGGAGCTCGCGGAGAAACGTTTTTCATCATTTCTCGCGGTAGGGTGAAAGTCACAATGAAGTCCGATTCAGACACTGACGAAAAATTTGTACGCTCGCTTCATCGTGGAGATTTCTTTGGAGAAAAGGCTTTGCAAGGGTAAAAAATTCATTTTCAAACCATTATCGATTACTTTCTATTCATTTAAACACAAAAAGAAAAGTAGATGAATGTAATGAATTTATTGAAATTTTAATTAATTTGCCATTCTCTAAACTTGATTTCCGCAGGGATGATTTACGAACAGCAAATATTATATGCGATGACGACGATGGAGTAACGTGTCTTGTAATAGATCGTGAGGCTTTCGATCAACTTATCAGTAATTTGGAGGAAGTTCGAACACGCTATGATGATGCACAATCGAATCGCAAAAAGTAAGCCATATAGAAAGAACATGCATATAAATACATAAATAAATGAATAATGAATGTCTCGAGTTTGAGGTTGAACGAAAAAACGTCTTATTTACCTATCTGCAGTCTTTTCTTTGTTGGGGGATTTTTTGCAAATGACAGTTTATATTATTATCAACTAAAAATTAAAACTAATTGTAAGCTCATAGTGAAAGTTAATTCTAAATGAAGTTGAATTTCATATTAAATTTTGCTACTCTTATCATGAACTAAAGAG
This sequence comes from Sminthurinus bimaculatus, assembly GCA_034698285.1. NCBI lineage: Eukaryota > Metazoa > Arthropoda > Collembola > Symphypleona > Katiannidae > Sminthurinus > Sminthurinus bimaculatus. Next base: position 49,015 of record JAQIVE010000050.1, read on the forward strand.
GCTTGTATTTCTACGGTAAGAAAACAATTATGTGCACACTTTCGTACACACAAAATACGTAAATATCTCTTGATGTTGGATATTTTGCACGATGTAAAATGTATAATGAGCAAGATGCATAACTGTTGTATGTACTGATATAGTAGTTTTTTCCCTGTAGTTCACAAGAAAACAAACAATGACCTTTCATTTCACTCCAGTAAATAAATTGCTTGGTAATATGTATGAAATCTTTAGTTTGCCAGTAGAATATGAAGTACTTATATATTATACCGGCTTGTTGTTTATGTAGTTATTTACCAAATGTTTGTTTAAATGAGATAAAGTAGATACGACGAGAAAAACAATACTGCTTATTACTTATTATTGCGAAATCAATTAATTTTGTCTCTGTGCACGTATAATATTTATATATTGGTGTCGTAACGTTATGTATGGTATGGAATACGAAAAGTTGATGACTGGCAACTACAATAATTATTGTGGTTGTACAAAAGTTCACCAACTCTAAAACAGAGTTTTTGATAACCGATTTCATGTTTTTTTTTCTTTCTTTCGAAACAGAATTGACGAAGAATTTTCCAAAGTTACTATCAAGGACTTACGCGTAATTACTACACTCGGCGTAGGAGGATTTGGTCGAGTCGAGTTGGTTACGTTAGCTTCGGATCCTAGTCGCTCTTTTGCTCTTAAGCAGATGAAAAAAAGTCAGGTACGACGATAGTTTAATGACCGTTTATGTATTTAGTTTATATTCTATCGTATGATAAGTTGACTTTTCGTTAAAAACAAACAACCGACGTTAATTTTGTTTTCTTGAAAATGTTTTGTATGTTTATGGTTGGTATTAGTAACTGCTTTATAATTTCACTTCAGAGGAATATCATTACACGTTTTATTTCCTTCTCCTTCTAGATTGTTGCCACCCGTCAGCAGGAACATATAAAGTCGGAAAAGGAAATAATGCTGGAATCATCCTCGGATTTCATTTGTAAATTATTTAAAACCTTCCGTGATGACAAGTATTTGTACATGTTGATGGAAAGTTGCCTTGGTGGGGAACTGTGGACGATTCTTCGGGACAAGGGGAACTTTGATGACCATACTACAAGATTTTACACGGCTTGTGTTCTGGAAGCTTTCCATTATTTACACTCTAGAAACATCATTTACCGGGACTTGTAAGTTATTGACCTTTGACTTTTAAAATATCGTACATTGTTGGTCACTTGTTAACCGTCTAAAAGTACTTCATAAATTAGATTTTCAAAACTTTTTTTTTGTTTTTACAGGAAACCTGAAAATCTGCTTCTAGACGCCAACGGTTTTGTGAAATTAGTAGACTTTGGTTTTGCAAAAAAGTTACAGGGTCGAAAGACATGGACCTTCTGTGGAACACCAGAGTACGATAAGGAACAAACATTTTTTGCTTAGTATGTATACATAGCCTGCTCTAAAAATTCAATACTGTATAGCTCATTTTATTGATTTGATTTATTCATGTGTTTTACAGATATGTGGCTCCTGAAATCATTCTAAACAAGGGGCATGACATTGCAGCTGACTACTGGTCACTGGGTGTGCTGATGTTCGAATTATTGACAGGCACGCCTCCCTTCACTGGACAAGATCCCATGAAAACCTACAATGTAATTCTAAAAGGAATCGAAGCCGTGGAATTCCCTCGGTCAATTTCCCGCAATGCGAACAATTTAATTAAAAAATTATGTCGAGATAACCCTGGTGAACGTCTGGGTTATCAAAGAGGAGGAATTCCCGAGATTCAAAAGCACAAGTATGAACTTAGCCTACCTAAGTACTATTATCGAAAATATTTTCAGCATAAAACGTGATCTGTGTGAATGAAATGTTAGCAGAATGACTAACTCTTAAATTTGATGTCACTTATTTAACAGGTGGTTTGACGGATTCAACTGGGACGGTCTAAGATCCCGCACATTAAGGTATGAAGATGTAAAATTAAAAAACATTTCACCTGTAAATTGGGTACTCTGTTCAAAATCATTTTTTATTTATTTATACAAGACATGCATTTATAATTCTTGTATTTTATGCCCAATAGTCCCCCAATAATACCGGAAATACGTTCTCCTACTGACTGCGGAAATTTCGATGGTGAGATTTTATTTCCAGCGGAATTTTTACCCATTATTTACTGCAAATGTCTGTGTATGTATACCTACAATATAACGAATATGAAGGGTACACTGTCGAGTGACCGAGATATTTTTGACTGACATTTATAAATTTCTTGTATCTTTTTTCAATAGAATATCCGCCTGATCAAGAGCCATCCCCACCGTCGGACTTGTCTGGTTGGGACGAGAACTTTTAGATATAAAATTGATAATCAAACTACATATTATATACACACATACACTATACATATTTAAAGTTAATTACATAAAATTATAAAATTGCTATTATATACTACAATAATAGGTATACTAAATTACGTTTAATAGAGTGTGAATTTTATTGTGATTGTTGTACGATTGTTGAAAGACGAGAAAGCTATTTTGTAAACCAAGTGATTGAGTCAGCTGCAGTGCTGAGTCAACAGAGAGTAAAAAAATAAAGTGACTGAAACTGTTATTTTTCAAATATAAAAGTATAAATTGTGGGCAGTCGTCGTTTTATAGTCATTTTAAAAATCAGCATACAAGCATACTTATGCATGCGTTTTTACACAGCTATTATTTCGAAATAACAGAGTGACAACTGACCAAAAACCAAAGCCGAATGTTTAGTGTTTCATAATCAGTGATATGATACAGTTAATTTGGCTAAAATCAGTGAATTGGGCCTGTTTCAAACTTCTGTACGTAAATGACTGATTAAACAACAAGTGTATTTTTTCGAGAATAGATACTTAAACAGGCCAAACCCGAGTTTTACAAGCATATGGTTATGCATACAATTTACGCACATTATCTCATCATCATCAAAAATACATTGGCACGACCTTCAGTTATCAGTAGATTTTGTACGTGCGTATTTTCATAGCCAACTATAGTTCCCATCCCACTGGTTTGTCTGAAATACCAGCGAAATCAAAACTCCCATGGTGATTGAAAAAAGCCATTCAAGTGACCTACTAGTTGTAAGACCTACCGGGTGCTAGAAAAAATTATAGGGTTCCAGTTTCATTCATAACTACATTTTTTATGGATTCAGGTGGAGCATTTCGAGGTTTGTACACATAAATCCTAATGTATGTACAATTCGACTTTGTGCGTTCGTATCACTGAAGATACAGTGCCATAACAATAAAATGTCACAAGCGTTTGCAAGTTTGTAAAGAACACTTGATGACAAATAACAAAATGTGATGAGCTGGGGCATTTTACGTAATGGATAGTAAAAATCAACAAGGATTTGGGGGTGACACTTTTTATATTATGTAATGCTGTAAATCCATGATTTTGATGCCTAATAATAAGTAGGAAAAAATAATATTATGGTGACAAAACTTTGTGTAGAATAATGTTATGCTTACATAATACATAAGAATGGCATATTGTACATTGTACATGGGAATGCCTACATAAAAACGATTGCGTAACATTTCTTTTTCATTGTATACTACCTATACATATACAGTACAACATAAATAACACATTTACATTACAGGACAATATTGTATTATCGACTTCTTGCGCTTGCTCCTCTCTCTCTTCGCTTTTTGATTATGTAGCATTACTAAATATAAATACTATTATTGTTTATATTGTATAGCACTCAACTTTGAAGAAGTTTTTTTACGAAAATAAAAAACTACAAACTACAATATAATAGATATTATGCATAGTGCCGATTCTCGCTTCCTCTGAATTTGTAATGTGTAATGCGCTACTTATGTTTATTAATTTTAAATGATAGGAAAGTAACTACCATAAACTCCAAGCTCCAAGTCTATACAAATTTACTAGCTAAAAATATCAGCATGTATAGCTTAAGAACGTTCCCTTGTAGGTAACTATAGTTACCTACCAGGCAACACGTTTTTTCAAAACTTGGAACTGCTGGTCGATGTTCATAGAGTTTACATGTGGTTTCAACCTTGTCTAAACCAAATTTGTCGAAATAGTTCCTTAATTACTTAAGCATCTGTGATGTACTCACAATAGATTGGAGTGTCTAAAGTTCAGAATGCATAATTTTATTAATGGACACCATCGGCTCCCAAATATGATTGTAAGGAATAGATTCGACAGTCGTTCTCGTTTTTCCCACTGACTTTCATTTCAATTTCGACCACTTGACTCGATATGAGAATATCTAGCGTGTAAAGTACACACACTGTAAACTCAGCAGTAAGCGAAGCTTGTACTTTTTGTAGCGTCCATACTTTGTGTTACACGTGTTATGTTAAGTCTCTGTTCTGCTGGTGAGAAAAGGAGAGACAAAAAATTCAAGTGCAATTCATTTTCATTTTCATACACACTCCTGATAAAGATTGACCATGATTTTTTAAACCCACAAAAAATATTTGCACTGTAAAAGAATCTGGATATATGTATAATATTGAAAAGTGTACGATGAAGGCCAAACCTTTAGTTCTAATCGCATGCTTTTTAGTGGCGAGTGATATATGTACATGAACACTGAACACATATACATTCTATACTGCCCAATATAGGCAGAATAACTATGTATGTCTACAAAATAATGATTGTTATGCTACCATCCAAAGTTTAGACTGTGCATTCAAGTTACATATCTGCCTGCGTAGTCTGTATCTGTATAGGGTAATGAATAACGAGGAAAGATGATAATAAATAATAACATATCTGTAAGCACACGATATACATGTATAAACACAAATACTTAAAGCTTGCTACAGTATTGCATATATATAATGTGTATAACAAACTACTCATCACAGAATGTACTTCATAATAATGATAATCATACATAATTTTGAATTTACATGTGCTTCAGGTTACAATGCATATTTTTTGTATACACAGATTTGCCTGGACTGCCTATCTCTCTTTCTCTCCTTCTAGAATAAACTTATACAACAGTGATATGAAATACTATGAATGTATTACGTCAAGTATCAACACAGGTTATAGGAATCCAAGTATTATCTACATGCAACTGGAGTCGCTTCTTCATGAAGAGGACAAAAAATCCCATGACTTGTACATGCTTGATGCTAACACTTGATTATTATTGAGTTGTACTTTGGAGTTTTCTTGATGCGGCAGCATCAATTTAGACGTCTCAAAGAAGAAGGGTACTAAACGTGGACTAATCAAAGCCTTTAAGGAGTAATCAGGTAAACATTGACAGTTGTATTTTAACAGTTACACATAGTTTTATTGTTGCACTTGAGTATACTTAACCCTTTCCAATAAACTCACGAAGTTTTGAGTTAAAAGGTAAAAAAATAATTTAATCCTGATAATTTAAACCGTCTACAGGCAAAATGAAGAACGTCCCATCTGCAGTGATGGCTTCTTTGGTTCCTCTTTTCGTTTTACTGGCCGTAGGATTTGTGAGTGAAGCCAGTGGAGCGAAAATTCTCTCAATAGCTTTCATGTCCAGCAAGAGTCATAAGATCGTTTATGAGCCTTTGCTCTTTGAATTGGCCAAGAGGGGCCACGAAGTGACCGTAGTTGGTCCAATTAAAAGTGAAAAGAAGGTCCCAAATCTGAAGAGTGTTCTCACGTTTGAGCCGGAAATTCTTGAGAAGGAAATGGATTTTCCCAATTTATTTGAGATGCGGGCCGGAGGAGGAGCATTCGCCAGTGGTTTTGTCAGGTATGAGTACATTTAATGAACTAATTTTAATTAACCAGGATAATTTAAAGCTCCAGACTTATGCAGATAGTTCAATACTTTATTGGTTTTTTCAGCCCATTCTTCTTTTTGGGCCCCTTTTTGGAAAAGATTTGTCGTCGGAGCTATGAACTTCCACAAGTACAAGAGATTATGAAGGAAAAGTTTGATTTGATCCTCTTCACTCCTTTCTTTAATGACTGCTTGTATGGATTGATTCACAAGTTGAATACCACGACAATCCTCATTTCGCAAGTGTCAGTTTTCCCATGGATGTCTGATACTTTAGGAACTCCATCTCCCCCGAGTTTTGTGTAAGTTATAATAAGTAATTCATTTGAATTTTGCTTACGTCTTAACATTATTTAAGTACAGACTTCTTTTTTCTTGAAGGATTTGTCGGCATAATTATGTATAATAAATGGCATTTTCTTTGTTACTGTGACAAACAGGCCATTTGCCTTTTTCGGTTTTGGTGACAAGATGAACTTCATAGAAAGAACTATAAATCTCTTGGGACTTGTGAACAACTGGGCCGCAAAGACCTTTATCTGGGATAAGAAAATGGAAAATCTTTACCGGGAATTGGTAGACCCAGCTGCACCTTCAATTAAGGAAATTGAGAAAAACTCAAGCATTATTTTGTGCAATAGTCACTGGTCCTTCACTAGACCACGTCCATTGTTACCTGATATCATCAATGTCGGAGGATTGCACTTAACGCCCGCTAAACCCGTTCCAAAGGTGGCTAATATATTAGTGTAGTGGCTATAGTATATTCGCATTCAAATTATCTAAAAATATTATTTTAAATATATGGACTTTTTCGAGACTTACTTGCTAGTTTTAGGACAGAGTTCCATGGCTTTTGCTTTGACCCTGACATTTTTTAAAATTACTCTGTTACTGCCTTTATTAGGATCTCGATACATTTTTGTCCGGCAATGGTGACGAAGGATTCATCTACTTCTCCATGGGTTCAGCTCTCAAGGGATCCAAAATGCCGGAAGCATACAGACAGATTTTCCTCCAGACCTTTGCTAAATTGAAGCAAAGAGTTTTGTGGAAATGGGAAACTGAACAGATGGACGATTTGCCCAAAAATGTTAAACTGAGCAAATGGTGATTTTTACATTTTGATTTATTTTTTGAAGAAAAATTAAAGCATTGCGATGGGTGGAGGAAAAGCTCTCATTTATGTATAAAACTGTAATTAATTTGTTTATAAATTTTCAGGCTACCACAACAAGATGTTCTTGGTCACAAAAACATTCGGCTGTTTATCACACATGGTGGACATGGATCTACTCAGGAAGCCATTTACCACGGTGTCCCACTGGTAGGAATTCCGATGTTTGGAGATCAGGTATGTGCATAAAATATAACAGAATAAGTTTTACAACGGCTTCCTATCAATCATGTATAATTTATAACAAACCTTTGGTCGAAAACGTGACGGTGCAGCTAACATACAATCAATAATATTTTCCTAACAGGAAGCCAATATGAAAGAAGCTAGTCGATTAGGCTTTGCAGTGCCCCTTGAATTTACAGAACTCTCAGTAGAAGTTTTGACAAATGCCCTCAACAAAGTTCTGAATAATCCAAGGTATCTACTTCACATGATTTTTTGTGCAAGTATTATGTTTGCAATTGACTTATCTAAAAACATAAATAAGTTGTGTAAATATGAATCTATTTGTGTTTTCAGCTACAAAGCAAAAGCCAGGGAGCTATCCGGATTATTCCACGACCAAATCGATAAACCTCTTGACAGAGCCGTCTACTGGACAGGTAAACATGTTTTCAGTCTTTATTCGACTTCAACAAATTATGATGCAGTTACAAAATCTCGTTCTCAATTTTTTATTTTATGAGTATGAAGCTTTAACATTTGAATATTATTCTCTTTTAGAGTACGTTCTCCGGCATAAAGGCGCCACTCATCTTCGTTCAGCGGCTCGAGACTTGAATTTTCTCCAGTACCATTCCATCGACGTTCTGGGATTCCTACTTGCAGTTCTTCTTCTCATTCTTTACATTAATTACATCATTCTCCGAGCTCTTTTACGGAAATGCTGTGGCTCAAAAAGTAGTCAAAAAGCTTCAAAGTCTAAGAAACGACAATAATTTATTTTTATTTTTTAAAACATCGTCACAACAAACTAGTTTGTAACAACGTCAAGTCTTCCAATGGTTGTCAATAGGTGCTAAATAATACAATCTGTTTTAACTATTATGTGTATGAATTGTAAGTGGCAAGCAACCAGTCAACAGGTTTTATTTTTATCTTTTACACATGTCTGTATACGTATGCTATGTACACATAAATACTAGTAAAACGTTTGCACTTTTCCAAATGTCTGATATCTGTTAAAGTTGAAACACAGCTTTTCCCACTACATAGTAATATGATGTACCTTTAAATGTTTTCCAACTTTATCTTTAGAAGAAAATGTTGTGCAAGTGAGCAGATTCAAAATCAAACTTTCATGTGATACGTAGTTATTCCTCGAACAATTAACGTGTGAGTGTAGTGCGTAGTTATGAATGTTATGCTGGTATTAAAGTGCAGTATATATCGAGTGGCAAGGTGAGCGAATTGCCGAATTTTATTGTACTTCAACAAGTCCAATTTTTAGCCAATAGAAACCTTCTTTTAATAAAACTTATTTTCTCTCCGTAACTTGATTTTTCTCATATGATAAGTATACGTATTTTTAACTTGTCACCATGGTGACAAGGGTACCACATGGTGACCGGCATTTTCTTCAAATTTTTTCATTTTCTTGAAGCAAGCATGTCGTTTTCCCCCAAAGCCTCGATGCTGCTGTTCATTTATTTACATGCGTTAGATAATTTAGCCTAAAAATTAAACACTCGACTGCTCCAAACACTGAATAACCGTGTATTATTTCTATTCCGAATTTTCATATGTGGAGGAAGTTGAAGCAGTAGTCTTAAATGTTGCATTTCTTCTTCTATCCATTACCGTCATTCTCCCGTCCCATTTGTCGATCCTTTTTGAAAGACCTGTTTGAGAAAATAAGTATGCATGATATTTTATCCTTTTAAATTAGTCCCGAAATGTGGTAAAAATAGATGTATATCCTGATTATGCCGGGACACCAGTAACTTACATCTAAAAATGGAGTATCGTCGACTCAACTGTCTCTTTATATCCTTTTTAAGAATAAAAATGTAAAAGAGACCGATTGTTTGTAGGATATTGTACAAGTCTCCAATTGCCCAGTACCAGGTTAAATCACCTTTGACATGTAGCCATGAAATCAGTTCAAAAAACCAGGATGCACCCAACAGGATAAATAGCTTTCCAAATAGCATGGATCTGTTCATTTCACAATTCACAAGAAAAAATAAACATACATTTGGTTTAAAATCTGTGATGTAAGTACAATTATACAGTCTTAATGTGCAGTTTACAGTAATAACTGCACAACATAGTCATAAAAACACCTTGAATTCCTAACGATTTGTCGTGTCAAAAGCGGAAAGGTTCGTTGGTAATCGACAGTTCTGAAAATTTGAAATGACTTACTCTGACTGGTAACCTTTGGTTGAATTTTCTTTACCCACCCGTTTCGTCACCTCTTTGATGCCGAGCAGTGTTTTCACCACAAGAACAGCAAAGACCATGTTCATAATGTAGAGAATCATGGAGGGCAGGAGTACGTAGTACAAGTTGGCCGAGTCGTCAATTAAGCATTTCTGACGGCCATATTGAGGACGGATAATGGTGTCATCGAACAGTCTGAGTATGTAAAGTAAAAGATACTGTAGTAAATAACAAACTATAATGTCTATGCAGTGTACACTTGACTTGACATTCAAAGAAAGCTTTTTATTCAGGGTGTAAGTTGCGCAAATATATAGACTAACCCAAATTGTGCTTCTATAACCAAAGCAATGACCACTACCACCAGTGGAACGGAGAAAATGAAGAAACAATATGTGAGGAAGCGTCGTTTTCCTTTCGACCTTTCTGAAACGGGGGTCATTGACCTACATGCATACAAGACAGACAATATAAAAATAATGTAGTGCATTTAATTAATCTGAATTTTATATACTTGTACTTCAATGTAGTACATCATTATACTGCCTTGCTATTCAAACGTCCATCTTAAATTTTAATTTACCCGATAGTCGACCATAAATCAAAGTTGATTGCTGTCATCGAAGCAAAAGACGCGAGGTTGAAAAAATGAATTCCAACACCTGTGGATCATATTAAGGGTTAATCACAAACAATAAAGATGCTTTATTTATTTGCAGTGAGATAAATATTTTGTTGCTTTTATTTACCAACAGCGATGCAAGGAAGTCCAAGTGTGGGCATAAAAACTCCAAATAATCCGTTTGCATGGCTAATGCAAAGTAGTAGAAACCAGAAAAACTGGCACAGCGATAACACTGCAATTGTCCAGCCATTGACCTTTTGGTCAACCCATACTAAAGCATACACGATGACGATGACCAGCAAAATGACAACTGATAAACAAAGGGCTCCAAAGTAGACTTGGGAGTAAAGTTTTCCTTGCTGTAAAAAAATCGGGATAAGTACACATTGAAATTTCTTTGCATTCATTCATCTTCCAGTACAGTGTACAGTGACGTGGATCTTAAAAATATGAGTACAATAATACACAGAATTAAAAGGATGAAAAATGTCATTAAAGCCTTACGTTCTCAGTTGCTTTACACGAAATAATCACAATGTTTTCCGAGCTTCTAAAAAACCTGTCTGAAGCACTACTATCAAATAAACCGTCAACACAAAAGTTGGTGTCATTTCCGTCGAGAGAATTCATAGGTGCCCAATTTTCATTTCCTGACAATCTTGTTAGCACTTGACCATTATCCAACACCTTAATTCTAAAAAATACACAATAGTTCCATTTATAGAGCTTACATTAGAAATACACAGATATAAGCCATTGAAACTTCCATTAAATACACGCACACACATTTACATGCTTACTGGATTGAGCGTCGTTTTATTTCATCAGTTGTGAGATCTCTTGAAATCTTAAAGGGGTATTTAATACTTCGTTTGGAGCAACCGAGGCTCTGGTATTTATAATTGTGACTGTATACTGTTTCATAGACAATTTGTGCTTTGGTTTCATTCGTCACTTCCTCGCTGTCAATTTTGATAAAACTGAAAGGTTCCCAATCTGAGCGGGAAATCGTTTCCAGCTCCGCACAACGAGCTCCCCTCCGTTTTGGATCCGGGTTGCTCACATTCATTTGAAAAACAAAACCCATCGGACAGCATAACGGAATTTTTGGGTGACAACTCTGACTCTGCTTTTCCCCACATTTGAGCTCACAGATTTGCACTTGTATTTCTTCCTCGGTTATTCTAAAACATTTGTGTGCATTGTAAATTATTATACATTAGATAATGGTTACACTTTTAATAAATCATACTTGGAGGTATTTAATCAACTCAATTACCTGTCAATACAAAAATTGCGGGGATTGAAGTAATCAGAGTCACTTTTAAGAAATCCACTCGGTGTAAAAAAATGCTTTGCGTACGCATACTTTTTATTCACACTATGACTTTGGTTCACATAACTATTGTTAACCTGCAAGTTAATTGTAGTAATACTGCTATCGTTTCCACACGACCAGGATTGAATTCCGTCCAATGTAAAATTGTAGGCACTATCTAGCTGGTCTTCATACGAATCTAAGGTTGAAAGGAGTTTTTCGGAAAATGGAGGTCTCAACGTATTGGGAATTAGGAAAAAATTCTGAGGAATAAAATTATTAGTTGCTGAACATTTGTATAAAAATACTGGCACTTGATGCTTCTCGTCTGAATACATAAACGTCTCTCCCGTATATTTGTTAGTACTGTTGGCTCTGGCCTCCGAAATTAAAAAATATATCCACACATACAATATTCTTTCTATTTGAAATCTCATGCTGATGTTGCTTTATTATAGTTGCCGATACGTTATGGATACTAACAACTAACTTATTCTTGTTCACAAAATAAATAAATACACTCCTCACTTTGCATTGACTTTGACCCTGAGTAGTAAAATACCTAAATAAAGTAAAATATGGGGAATATTACGGTCTACATTTTAAACTTTAAATCTGTAGTGTTCTTATCCTTCTGTACACAACAATAACAAAGAACTTGTAAGCGGATACAGTGCGTCTTTGTAAGTACGTAAGAGGCGTTCAATAAAAGGAATAATACCTACAAACATAATATCACCGCTATTTGACTTTCTGACTAATTGGCGAGATGGACTAGCAAAAAAATTCTTTCCTTTGGCTGTTGTAAGCATCAAAATTATGTATTCAAAATACTAGGAAATGATATTAAGGAGTACGTCTATCAAAGAAGAAATTGCGCATACATTATACATATCTAAATTGAAGTTTACTCGCCGACTTATCTACAACTATGTGTATACAACTGAAATACCAATAGCCCAAATGCACAGGTTAAAAGGCTTCAACATATTATTTTATTCCCAAGTAATTCAAGGCCCACGACAGAATAACCTGTTTTGGTGTTTCATGACTAAGTGAGAGAGTGAGTGAATATGAGCCTGGGAAAAAACTTGCTGTCAACATTTTGCTGTGCCTCACTTTGTCTTAACTACATAAAATATAAAATATATGCATGCAGTAAATGAGGTTTTCGTGAAACGACTCAAGAGCCTTAATGAGTCATAATTAAATTAAATTTTAAAGTCGTTTTCAGTTTACAAATTCACGTTTTAAAGTGGTTTTATTACCCTGTTTTATTTGAAAATGTGGCCTTACATGAAAATGAAAATCGAATAGTGAAACAACAACAATATATGTATACTGCAACTTGATCTGTTTAATTTACATACTCCATCCACCGTCTATGATGAAGTCTTGTCCAGTCACATAGGCAGACTACAACAAATAAAAAAATAGGATTTCAATTTAAGGTGACGATTCAAATATGCCTGACAAATTGTAATCTTGATTGAAGCTTTACTATTATGTGTATTTATATACCTCATCACTGGCCAAATACAAAGCCAAAGCGGCGATTTCCTCAGCAGTTCCAAGCCTTCCCATCTTTTGACGGGCAATGAAATCTGCACGGGCTTTTGCGGGATCTGGAGATGCCTGTAGAAAAAGAGGATATCAAAATGCAATGTTTAAAACTCGAGGACAGCTCTTAACAGATTTAGACTTGATAACTATACAGATCAGTCATTCATTGTGTTATACATATTGGTCACTTTATATTTTTGCATACATTCACTCTCCCTCGCCAGCTCGGAGTGTCAACTGTTCCTGGACAAATGTTGTTAGCTCGAATGCCTTGACCCACAAAATCGGCGGCGATTGACTTGGTAATGGCAAGGAGGGCTGCTTTCGACACCATGTAGATAAATCTGTTCTCAACGGCCTTGAGGGACGAAGCTACACTGGACATGTTGACAATTGAGCAGGGAGTTTTATTTTTTAAGACGATAGGGATCAAAGCCTGACAAATCCAGAATGCACCACGAGCATTAATGTCCATAGTTGATTGCCACGTTTGGTCATCAGCCTCAAGAATACTTCCTCCAGGAACGTAACTGTTTAAATGTAGTTATTTTAGGTGTCAACATAAAGGAAGCAGGTAACAAAAAAGGATGTTATATCAGTAATTATAATTCTCAGCGTACCCTGCACAGTTGAAAATCACATCAATTTTATCGATTGTAGAAGCCAGTGCAAGAATTTCCTCCTTCTTCGTGATGTCCAACTTTACAATCCGAGAAACACCTGGAATGTTTTCTAGATCTTTCTAATGTTTAAAAAAATTCAAAACAGGAATATAATTTTAAACAGCCTGAAGAATATGCTGTGCGGGTATATAATGTAAAATATGCAACTAAATACTTTTTTTGTGGTCTAAAGTTTAAATCAATGTACTTACCAAGCTATCCAAATTCATGTCACTGGCAATCACCTGTCCGCCTTCCTTGGCAAACAGAAGCGTAGATGCTCTTCCTATTCCTGAAAATTTCACAAGAATTTCAAAGATACTTTTTCAATGTTTTTAAATTTAATTTAGGTGTTTTCATACTGCAGTTAAAACTGGAATATTTTGCACGGATATTTAGATGTATTATGTATGTACCGGCTCCAGCTCCAGTGATGAGTGCAATTTTGCCTTGCAAACGCCCCGGTCTTTCTCCAGCTTGACTCGACATTTTCTCAACCTTTCCTAAATTAGTAACAACAAGTTCAATTATTATTGTATCTGATAATCAAGTCTGCTTACTTGCTCTGAAGTGTATTTAATTTTAATGTTTACCTTACTGTTGCAAGAATAAAACGACAATGTCTGCTCAAGCAACTCGAACTAACTAAACAGTTATTCCTTTAAACTTGAGATTCAACTGTTATAACTACGATCAGCTCTGTCTATTATCTACTGCTATACTATATCTAACGCAGATAGGTGTAGTAAAATTAAAATGAAGACATAAGTATTAAGTTACATGTTGTATCTGTGAAGTGTTTACGCTGGTAAATATTACACAATATCGTTTTAACTTTTGTAACATAATTCACGACATAAGAATCAAACATGCATAATATTATCTACAACGTCTAATACATTTTAGCAGTAAGTAACTTATAGTTTGTTATAGCTTGACTTACAATCAGCGGAGCACGTCAAGTTTCTGTCAAATTCAGCTTGGAAGCAGTAAAATAATATTATGCACAGCTATAGTTATTAATAATCGCAGACGTTGGTACTATGTATAATTATTACTATACACTTTACACACAAACAAACTGGCGCTAGCTCTAATACACGTATAATATTTATCTTCTTGGCTGTCCACTGTCCACCCTTTAGTTTGTCTTGATGAAAGCCAGTGAGTAATACAATATATCGGCTTGACGTGAGATGCTGGATGAAAAATCTAAAGATAAAACACTGTGAAGATGACAGGAGAAGTATCTGTTAGCTAGTATATGTGGCAATCTTTTTATTTCTGTGACATTGAATAATGAATTGACCCTGAAAGCTGAAAGACAGTTTTACATGATCGGTAAGTTACTCAATATGCAACCGACAGCTTCTGTATTTTAGAAGTGTTATACTTATAGATAAACTCATATTTATACCTCCCAGGAAAACATTACTCTTGAATATCTACCCTTTTCGTTATGTACTTACATGTAGTTTTTGAAAGGCGTTCTATGTGTATTAGTAATGTAGGCACTTATATAGGTATATGTATGCATATAAAGTTTGAAGCTGAAGTAAAATATCAAATAATATCTTTCACCTTTTGTCTACATTATATATTATAATGTGTAGTTTATTCAACACTCAATATGTATGATGCATGTACACAAAAACTGCAGGTTAACCGGTGCGGTGTAAACATATCATGCAAGTTGCCATAATATTCTTTGTGTCGTATTTCATATAGTGTCATACAAAATATAAGTAGTTAAACCTGACACATATGATAATATACATATTGTACATAATTTTGACATTGCCACAGTTTATTACTTCAATTTCATTCATTTATTCACCATTCCCATTTTTTTACCTAAGTTTCATATAGAAATTTGTAGGTGTATTCTTCAAAATATTTTGTCAACTTTATTTTTATCATTTGAAGCGAAAGAGTTGAAATAATACCTATAAATAAATAATAGATAATTATAACTGTTACAAAGTTATTGATATTATTTCAGGAGCATAATAGTAACACGATGCTTGAACTTTTACTTTAGATTTTTCCTACAATGAAGTTGTATCCACCCAG
>JAQIVE010000051.1:0-64299 GCA_034698285.1 Sminthurinus bimaculatus
ATATTCATGTTTTAACGTTGTCATGTAAAATGTACATGACACCAAACTTTTACCTCCAGCACAGGTTGGAAAAATTACAAAGAAAAAATCTCAGACTGACCCACCTTCTTTCTGGTAAAAAAGTTTAGCCGCCATGTTCTATAGAAAGTACTTTCGAATTTTGACGTTCAAAAAAATACTTTACATTTTCCCATCTCTCTAATATGGGACGATCTTTGGTTTTCAAAGGCTCCCAATTAGAGCATGATTCAGAATAATTCTAATCGTAAATAGCCAGAAATTGATTATGTATTAACTATTAACGTGTATAGTTTAGTTTTGTATGGCGATTCGCTCGATACTCAAATAACAGAAATAATTAATGATTACTATTTAAATGCCAAGGAAGTATATAAATACATACCTACCTTATTATACATAGCAATTTACTTTTACAGTAATAAATAACAGATAATGCATAAATGGTGTAAACTCAAAAGTATATGTACAGTGTACAGACAACGTGGACAATAAATACTTCTAGTAAACATTAGCATGGTTTTGGAAAACAAAATTACTTGAATATATTATAATATATTATTTATTTCATTTTATTATCATATCAACTTTATGTTTAGTAAGTACATTGTCTCCCACATGAGACCAAAATTTTGAGTACATACGTAATACGTAAGTAAAATGTAAGATTTTGACAGTAGTAAATGAAAATTCTGAAAAGATCTTCAGCCCCATCAGATTTCAATATACTGATATTACATATTACACACACTTATTATTTTCAACAATTATATCATAGGTACCATAATTTTCTTATTTGAAGATATTAAAATTTTGAGTACATCATTCATAATGTAGTGATTTTTTTTATTTATATTACAAAGCTCCTTCTTGGTAAAATACCGTTCGTTCCATTTCCTCCCTTTTTGAACTCTTCGCAAAGAGCATACACCACGACCAAGAAGTACACACAAATCGTCGTTGTGAACACATCGACGATGAGCTCTGCCAGAATTTTGTATCGAAAGTAGTAGCCATATGTAATGAGAACGACGGTGAACATGAGGGTTAGTGTCTCCACCGCCATCCATGATTTTAGCAGTATTACAGATGACTGTAAATAAATTTTTTTATCAACAATTAATACAATCTCGTAAAATTGTTCTTCAAAGTATGAAAAAAAAATGTATCACAGTTAAAATAACCCTTTTTTCTTCTTACACGTCTAACTCCAATTAAGAGAACGATATTCACCTTGAATGAAATATTAAATCATGAAAAAATTAAAATGCTATAAAATATATTCTTCTGCATTTTTTTAAGATAAAGAAGACACTGGTTTTAATTAATTAGTTAAATATTCATGAAGTAATTTACCAGAATTTGAACCTGGCTCAAAATCATGAGCAACAGCAATAGAGTGAACCTCCCTAAAAGTAAATAAATCGTATTATATAGGTGAATTCTTGTAAAAATACAATTTAAACTGTTTCACGTTAAGTACAAAATTACCATCCATGATTGAGATACAATTGTACGGTTCGTCTTTGTCCGTCAACGATGTCATGTTTACAAACATGCAGGTAGCTTGGACGAACATTGTGCTCGTGTAGACAAAAGAAAGAGCATTTTGAATCTTAAAAGCAGCAAAAAGTTATATGAGTCGTTTTACATTCAACATGTACAATTTTTAAAAATTCGGATATATTTCTAAACTATGATTTTATTTAAGTTCTTACGATTCCCAAAACGCCGATCAAAATCACGCCGGTCCGAAGTGATAAGAAACAACACAGGCTCACTTTCAACTCCATTATTTCCAACGTATAGAAATAGTTTTCAAGATTTGAGATAAGTTTACTATATATACTATTTAAATGTATACGTAAAGTTATTATAATGGTCAACTACATAATTTCTGTTTAAAAACATCAGAGGAAATTCGGAGATGTAATTTAGAATAAAACGATTAAAAACTATACTTCCGTACTATCCGGGTAAACTGTGGACACGCCATTAAATATTCTCGCCTACCTCTCCTGCCTGTAGCTCGGCACTAACACCAAGGCCCGAAACAAGCTGTCATACAACAGTTTCGGCTGTGAAGGTTAAAATGTACAACAAGCTGAAACGAGTTCCCTTATTCTGGCACCTTGAGCTTGGCCTTCCTCGTTTTCTTTAAAAATGGACTCGGGACAACCGAAGAAGGAATCGTCATCACCACCATCGTAGTTGGCAGAATGGACAATGGGAAATCAACTTTCAGAGGTACATACATGCACAAGCTACAGAATTTCAAAATGAATACGTATTTGAATAATTTTCTGTCCAGGATAATAATATGTACATAGAAAGGAGAAAGTTAAACATTGGACATAATGGAACCTTCTGTTTATTGTTTATTTTGTCGTTTTGCCTATCGAATACTCTTCCTCGCATAAAATGTTTCTCCCTCATATACAGAATGAGCTATTTTTTGGCAAAATTTCGTCATTTTTGGAATATACGGCGCAAAAGTCAGATATAGTAAATAAAGAAAATTAGGAAAACAAATATGAGGAAGAGGGAAAGAACTAGAGAATTCCCCCTTTCTAAAATATAACGTCCACACAGAGAGCTCCAAACGGTCATATATGTATATATGTACACTCCAATATCTATATGAATATGCCGAAAGGAGAGGAAGAGTTGACGTTCAGGCGATTCTAATTAAATATTTATACGTGATTTTTTGCGTATATATGCATACACTTGAACTTCCAATACAGTACAGAAAAAGACAACACAATACACAAGGCAAATGGTCGTCCCCCGGCTCCGGTTCCAACTCGTTGATTGCCTTCCCTTGAACAGACGTGGACTATGGCCCATGCCATCGATCGATCGACGGAATTAGACGGGAGGGCTCCAGGTAATTAGAGAAACATTGCGAATAAAATAAATTTTTACCAATTCATAGTTTTCCCTGTCCATTCACTTTTTTTGACCAAGTGGCCAAGTTGGTTCCACAGTTCTTGAAGAGTATCAAGGAGAAAATTTACAATAAAACGGCTCTTACATCGTATCAACTGTTGTACAATTTATATTGAAATGTGAGTTTTAGTACTAGTGAGTTCTAGCAAGTTTTCTACTTTTTTCAGATTATATTCCCTTTTAACAACAGCGCCTACTTTCTCCATTTTTGTTCATTTGATTTAATTAGCATTGACGTGTTAAAAACGGTAGGTTAAAAAATAAGTATTGTATTTGTTAATTAAAATCTTAAACTCTTCTCTAACTGGCCTATAAAAAATACTGAAAAACATTTCAAATGGAAAACGTCACATCTATTACCGAGGTAAGCCACATTTTATTTTCATTTCGTTATGAATCTTCAATGGTCAAGAATCTCTATATTTCAATAACCATGGGTTGTGATTTTATCTATGAATTTTCAGGAGTACAATATCACAGAGTCGTTGATCCTCAGCACCATCATGCCTATGATCTCGACTACTGATAAGCCGAATACTTATGAAACAATATCGACTACTACTACTGCTACTACTACTACGGAAAATTTAATACGTAACACCGTCACCAGTGGCCTAGCATTCATTCAGTACCTGACGACAACTCAACTTCCTGAAAACACAACAATGTCGGGAGGAGCTGAATATTATCAAGGCAGTCATAATTTACAGCACTTGCCCCTTCCTCCAGAAGAGCACCCACATAAACATCCTCCTCCCTTCGCCCCCGGAAGAATGGAAGCAATGTAAATAAAATACGTTTTTTCATATTATGAAGTAAAATAATGCTTAGAATATAAAATCGCATTGAAAAATCTCCTACTAATTGTAAATGAAATTAACCTGGTTTTTCTGACTTTTTTCAGTGTAATTGTGTCAATTGTCTGCACAATATTATTCTTGGCCGCAAAATATGTGGGATGCAAACTCAGTTATTGTCCCTGCTACAAAACGTTAGAATATTTATAATATTTCGGTTTGATTGCCAAACATTAAATTAAAAGTTTAGCTTTGTAAAAACTGTTAATATTTTTTACTAAAAAATAATTGCAGATTTTCCAAATGTTGCAAATCATCATCGTCATCGTCAACAACCCACACACGGCCCGTTCACTATCAGAGGACCCTTCACACGGTTGACAGTGCTCGCTACCAGCAAGAATACAATACGGATATGGCTTATGCCGCTTATGCAAGACCAACAACTGCCTATGGAATCCAGTCCAACCTTCCTTCTGCAGGTACGTAGACGATGACCAATACAAAAAATAAAACTGAAATGCACATCTTTTGCATATTTTACATTTTTTATTTGTCACTGAATGATTTTTGAATGGTTCTTTCGGGTACAGGCGGATACACATATGGTCTTAGTACAGACGGTGGAGTTAGAATTAGTGACGAAATGATCATGTACGAGAAGGAGAAAGCTGATCAACCTCCAGAATATGATTCTATCGTTCCGCCTACCTTTGATATCGCAAATCGACAAACCTACTCTTATTCTGCCACATCAAAGCGACACTACTGAAAAGATAAAAAATAGTTTTTATTGGGTACAAAATCCTGTAAAATTATTATATATGTCAAATCAACCAGACAAATTATAAATATAAGATATCGAATTCTAATGTTGTATCAGAGAATATTTACTTCGTGCTATACTTTTGCACATCTCTGAATCTCCATGGTTACTTCAAAATCTTTAATACTGTAAATTATGCCTAAAATCTCAATTGAACAGGCACAGAAATATTACACAACGTAACTATTCTCTCATACAACCATGTATACAAAAACAGCAAAGACATGATGTATCTAATTCAATACTTTTGGTCTAAGAAAATATACTTACCTAGCTTATTTTATCAAAAACGAAAAAGCCTATAAAATACTCCTTTTGACTGGCCTGAAAATACCTTCTATTTAAATGCAGTTATGCAAACAAAATGTTCACCTTCACAGTGATAATAAAATAATAATGAAAAAAGCAACTTGAGTATTTCTCTTTACTTTTAGACCATTTTGGATAATTTGTATAGATTTTTATGCACAATCTGATTCCTCATCTACGTCAGATTTCAATTTATCATATGAATGACTAGCTTGAGAATTGAAGACAATGATGTATGATGTTAAGAAGTTGTCTGGGCCCAATAAAGTACAAAATATACTTTAAGTTTGTATGAAATACGTTTCTCCTGATACTGTTTGTAATGCATAAATTAAAGAGAGATATAAACACAAATTAAACAGTTGCATTTTTTCTTGAAAATGAAGATTTTTTTTCAGTCCTACAATTTAAGACAAAAGACTTGATTTCATTCCTTTGGAGTATAACGCAGAAAAAGTGAAAGGTTGGAGAAAGCAATGAATTAAATACACACGTTCTTAAATATATGTATTGTATACAGTACTTATACACACTCGCGCGGTTTGCATAATACATAATACACACATGTTGGGGAAAAGGTGAAGCACGTCAGCGTCTTGCATTCATGGATATACCTATGGCTACCCACTATAATGTGAATAAGTGTACCCGGGAGTTGGGAACTCACCCGCTTAACTTTGAACAACTTTTATCGAGAATCAATGAAACATCTGATACAGTCTAAAATTGTCCTTCTGCATGAAGAATAGGTATAAGTTTACAAAAATTCAATACCATGATATAAATAACATGTGTGGTTGTGAAACGAGAAGATAATTTACTAGTGGGCTCCCAATCTTCTACATTATTCTTCCTTTTTATCCAATCGCGCATAAATAGGTCAACTACTTTTTTCTCTTGTATAGTAATTACCCCAAACTAACAAACAAGTATTTAACTGCTTCTCTGTTCTCAGCTTTGAAATGGGATAAAGACAAACGGAATTTCATTCCAAGACTAAGATTCGTTAGATTTATTTTATCGAATATTTAATTTGTCTATTATAATCCATAATTAAATCCTGTGAAACCTGTGCATTGTCGTAAATAAAATGACACCTGGTGATTTGATAGCGATAAAATACACACTGGCTACATTAATTTACTTGACGTCTCAGATTTTACTCTGTGATTCAAATAGCTCAACGTCTGACAATGATGGAATCACTTTGGCAATTGAGAATCCATCAGGATCTCCATCCACAGCATCATTTCCATCTGGCTCAACCTTTGGTATGAAATTTTTGGAAAATACAAAGGCGCATAAATTATAGTTTCCAAATGAAAAGAAAGTATATATTATATGCAAGTAATATTGTTTGAATTTTGAATTATTTAAAGAGAGTCTTCAAAATGACCAACTGTGTCCGGATATCACAAAGGATAATCCAAATTTGATGGATCCAAAGTTTCGAACCATTACCATTAATCTTCCAAAAAACCGAATAAGTCAAGCTTATCCCAATAAAAATCATGACGTTCCCTGCAATTTTAACGTTAAAGCGTCAAACAATAAAATGTTCAATGTTGGCATTAGGGGAATTTATTTAAGTCAAATCCCGTGGAATTTTGAAGCGTCGGATTCCTGCAGTTCTTTCATTAAAGTACGTTTTTGAGCAATGTTTAGCATTGATATATAAAATAGTCAATAAATAGGTTTCATTTGAAAGAGGTTTAAAAGATTTCACCATACTGTACATATTGTCCACAGTTTCGCATTACCCAACCCCTGAGCACATTAAATCAGGAAAATATGGAAGAAAAGGAACCAGAAGTAATTTGCAAAATTTGGAAAACGCTTCAACATTCGACTCTGGGTAAATATAATAATATTTTGTGTATACAATTAGAAGATTTTTTTAAAAATGTTTGTGAATAAACTTTATAAAATCCTGTTGTAGTGCACCCAATATTGTGGAACTTTCACTCGAAAATTGGAATCTCGTTCCAACCTTCAATCGCAAATAAGAGTTATCTTCAAATTGTCTTCACTGCCTCATCCCGATCAACGTGTTCTATCCGAGTACAGCAATATTTAATCTTACCAAAGACAGATCAAGACATGTGTCTTAATTTGACGGCAACAAAACTTCCTCCAAAATTTCGATTTTGTGGCTTCTACCGATGTTCTGACCATGTTCACCTCATGTCTCAACTGGGTACTTGGACCTACATTAACTGGGGTATGAAATGACATGAAAACTTAACCAATAATTCCCTACTTACTTATAAAGTGCCTTTTCTAATTTTTTGCTTTTTTAAATCCACAAGGAATGAACAACGAGTACGAGAATAATCTAAGTCGAGACAGCTATTGGTCACCTTTAAGTGATTCGCGCTTTATGCGACGACGACAATATTGGTTTACGGCCATTGTACGCACATCCATCGTGCCCATCCTTTTCTTTGGCATGGTGTTTCTTGGCTACAAATTTTTCTGTGTTCTTTATCCGAGGTGAGACAGATTCTCCAATTGATGCATTTATTATTGCATTATTCATCTTTCACATACTTTTCGGACTGAAACTGTAAATAAACAATTGGCAACTTTTTGAACTTACACAGTTATCCAGTTTTATCGGAAAGGAGGGCGAGACGTTCATCCGCAGTTATCAACAGATTCAACGACGTTCCCATAGACGCCACTAATTTACGGGCCAGTTTAGCTCCTCGGAGACATGCCCACACCATGAGGAATTTCCCCGATACCGCTGTCTCCTCAACAACTCAGTCGTCCAACGCAGTAACCGGAGGGGGAGGCGAATGCCTTGAGGCCAGAACTAACTTACTTCCAGATATTTATAATCAACCACCACCCGACTACGATGACTTATACTTACCAAGTTATTCCGAAGCTACAAAAGTTTAAAATTTTAGACAGTGGAAAAAGTTTTTCAGTGAATCTTCAAATTTCAAATCATCGCTACCTACATTTGTTGTGGTTAAAGTGCGTCATTAAGAAGGAAAACGATATTTTCCCTGCAAACTTACCGTTAAATATTGTTTGTAAATTTTTTTAGCTGATTAACTATAATATTACAGACTTCTTTATGAAAACATGCTAATCTCAAAACATGACTATAATTATTTGACTTTTGACTCGTGGTTTCATTTCTTATCTTATTTGCAATTTTCGCACAGACAACTGAGATAAATCCCCTACGCGTGTATTTAATTAGCCATTAATTTTTTATAATCCTCCTGATATCACGAGAATATTATTTCGTGCTGCTACCATATACATACATATATGATGATTATTATTAAATATGTAAGATATTTATTTCACTTACATACAGCATTCTACTGTCTCGATCAAAAATTCCAATGATATCAACACATGTACGGTTATCACTTGGTTGTACTTATATTCTAGTAAATATATTATATTATATTTTATATTATCCAATAATATGAAAATTGTTGAAAATAAAGGAAAAATCATGTATTATAATATTTCCCCCCGTGCCTGCATGAGCTCAACTGTAATTTCAGGGTCGTATCTCAAAACTGTACCTATTGGTATAAGTTCTTCCATAATCCATAATATTTTATGCATGTACATTGTATACATAAGTCATATTAATTACATACTTATCCATAAGCAGCTTCTTATCTTTTCTTGACTGCAGATTTTTAAAACTTACATTATGTTGCAATTAGTCTACAGGATTTATTTGCATGGGTCATCATAAAAGTATGTATATACGTTGTGCTGCTGAATGTAATCACCGCACATGTAACTTTGCGATAGCGAGAGATTATAATGATGAATTCCCGATGGATTTATTTCCTATGTGAATCTTCCTTTAAAATATCGTCCTACATTTTACATACTTTTTTTTATAAAAAAAATACCGTACATACAGTGCATGTATACAGATAAGGCTGAACTGTACTCTGTCAACTTGGAATCTCCAGAGTCAAATACATCCATTATGAATGGAGTCTCAATCGCAATCTTAAGTTGAGCATTTTCTTTGCGATTCTTCATACTTCTACAAAATTGGCTTAAATATTGATGAGACGACGACGGAAAAGTCATTCAGTCGTCAGTCACCATTTAAAAAAAGTTGACGCTCCTATAATACACACTGAATCAAAAATTGAGTTGTAAAAGTGATTTAGAACTCTTGATTTATTCACAGTCAAGTCAAGCCAGCCATACACATAATATATAGAACAGTCATATTATTACTTTTCCTCCCCTTGGATAAACATCTTGAACGATTTTCTGATCATCTTTTTTGGTTTGCAAACCTTATAGTGAAGAGTTGAAGTTGGCGACTATAAAAATACTAAAAAGTGACACCAACAAATGAATACAGCGTCGTCACCATCATCGTCATTATTACTATTTATACAGTGCACAGGCAATATTTATAAACATATATAGTATACGCCGTGTATATTGTAATTACAGTGAAGCGCGAACTTATCGTCTTCATTACCCCCACACCTCGCGTGTTTATTGACAATAGCGAATAAATAAGCATATTTTAGCCTGGTAGAAACAAATTTATTTAATTATTAAGGCCATATTAATTCACTTACTGTGGTCATGTGATCTATATTCTATATACACTTTACGTTTATTTCAGTCCAACGTAGAGTAAAATTACACATATACAGATACATTTTTTTGCTGTGTGTGGGTATTCGCTTTGTGCATTATAGTTCGCAATTACAATATTTAGCATCTTTTGACTTTGCAAGTGTCTCCCATCTTCATTCTAGTTTCTAATTTAAAACCCACCAAGCTAATTTTATTACGTGCTCTGCAAACGAAAAACTAATAAAGTGTACAAAAAAAACCAAAGTGAGAATTGGCTAAAGAAGCAAACGGGAATAGAAGAAAAATTTGTTCAAAAATAGTATTATTTATACCACACAATACATCCTAATACTCACAATTTCTTTGATTTTGGACAAACCTTTGCCTGGAATTTTCAATCAATGTTGAGAGATTTCCAAACACTTCCTCGACAATTATTTTCGACGTTTACTACCGTAGAAGAACTGGATAAAAAATCAACATTAAAACATACCCTTCATAGACTAAATTTATTTGCTCAGGGAAGAATTAATAGATAAACTAGTTCAAAAGTCAAAATATAATAAAATAAAATGAATTCAAGCCAGGAGACATTATTGGAGTCTTTTTTGACTGGAGAAGAATCGCCGTTTCAATTGGAGACAGAGACGGTTCTCAAAAGTCCAAATAGAATTGGCTCGAGTGCCACAGCCCTCGCTCTTGCCACAATTCCTGTACTCATTCTTGTCATTTTCGTCGTGGCCTACAAAATATCTGCAAAATTTTTTGCCAAGTAAGTTCATTTGGAAATATTTAAAGTTCGTAGTCATTTTTTCATTTATGTATACTACAGTATGATATACAGTACACACATTGCAGGAAGCAAGTTGTGTGATTTTTAGCAAAAAGGTTTTATACATACTTAAGCGTAATGTACAAATCAAATATTCTTCAAAAATGTGATTTTAAAATAGATGTTGTCATTATTCTATAAAACAGACCTGCCTCAAAGCACCTAATGAAAAGATGCTCCACAGACACAACATGCAGTACGTTGAGTACTACGACTGTCTACAGTTCAATGCTCCCAGCCAAGCAGTCCACGTTAGAATACCCAGTATCCGAGGTAGAAATTCACATTCATCAATCATAACCGCAAATCTATTCCTTTCGGTTGAAATCGGAGAGAAATTTGTATTAGAGTTTAATCATTTTTCAATGCTATAACGGTTAAGGTGTTTTTTGGTACATAATAATAATGCATTACAATCACAATTTCTGTATTAAATTTTTTACTTACACACACACATATGTATATACATAACATTTACAAAACTGTCCCTAATATTTACTTATAACTTATGTATAAACTAAACTATGCTATTACTGTATTCTATTCAGCAATTGTAACGCAAGACGCGCATCAAATTAATGGAAAAATTGTATGTTGTTATGTTAACATTATTAACTGTAAGCAAGCTGTTTACCCACATAAAAATGTAGGTAAAATAGAGCCTCACATAAAAGTACATTGAATGGAAGTTTGTTTTGATTCCGCGAACCGAAGTCTGTGTAACAAGTATGAATGTAATCGTTAAACGTTCACCGTTTTAACTATGTATATTATATATTATGTGTTATTCTTTTTTTCATACTTATAACAATAACACTATATTGCATGTCTCGTGGGTGTCTGCTCCGTTGACAATTTTATTGTTCGCTAATAGATAAGATGAGATTATATATATTTCGTGTCTCACACAATCAGCCTCACTTTATAACTTACAACAATAATACCTCACAAAGTCACAAACAAATGACTCCACTGTATGGGGATTGAAAATGGCAAAAATTAAAGTAGTTTTCTGTGTTTAGTCTATGTGTACTCTATACTCTATACTTTGCAATAAAAACAATACAAACACAGACACAAGCACAACAATTGAATTTACTCAAGTACATACAAAAGTATTAAGCTACATAATATTATTCTACGATTTGTTTAACCTTATAGCATATTCTTCCGTTATAACTCCCTTGTTTGTTGTTGTTCCTTGTCTATCACGCGTGTGCTGTAAGTATACGTTGTGCGTTTTGCGGATTTGTAATTTTATGTTTTGAACAAAAATCTATGTTGAATGTAGGTTATTTTTATTTTATCACTTTTTTTCTCGCTAGCATTTAAGGAAACACGCAAATTATAATAGCAATATTGTAGTCACCATAATACCATTCATGAGTAAAAAATCTATAAAAATAGATAATTCATAACATATGTAGTCAACTGGTACAAAATTGAGTAGGTAAGTATATGACAAAAGCAAACACAGGGACATATAATACACCTTTGTTATTTTTGCTCCTCGTATCCATATCTATATAGTTTAGCAGCTGTTGTCTGGTGCTGACTTTGTATGTACCTCCTGACACCTGAGTTTTTGAATAACAATAATAAAAAAATATTTGCAAACGAGAATAAAGAATGTTTTTTTCACCTAACATTAAAATAAAACTCGAGTAAAACTACACAATGATATATACACTCTTGTTTCTCCGTTCTTATATTACATACTGTATCATGGTTGTGTAGTTTGAAAAACGACATGTGTGCTATATGAAAAAAATTCCTCATCAGTTACCTTAATTGATTAAAGGATACACATTACACATGTAAAACTTGTGAATTGGCTCAAATGAAATGGTATTGAACTTGATTGGTTTCCGTCTCACAACTGGGTTTAGCACGGAAGATGAAGAATTATAAAGGAAAGAAAAATAAGTAGGTTCGAGCGACAAAAGAAGGGGTCACTAGAACGTAATATTGAATTTAATGAACACTGTGGACTTTAGAATATTATTATATGACTTTTTTGTTCCAGCTCACAAAGTATATAATGTATGGAATTCAAATGCTCTAATATAATATGTATTTAAGTCATTTTTCTCTAATCTTCCCATAATTTTGTATCACAATATCTGTTTGTAACTATAATACTATGAAGTTTCATGATTCATGATAAAACTAACAGGAAGGTAAAAGAATAAGATGAAGCAGAAGACGGAACTCGAGCTATATGTATAAGATATATATATGTACAATGTACACTGTACATTTACCCATTTATGACTTACCCAAAGAAAAGCTCTTCTTACAGAAAAATCTTCGGTAACTTGTCGTTACTGAGGCTTCTTTTCCTCGTCTTAACATTTTCCCTACTATTCATGCAGATAAAACTAAACAAACCCGCATTGAAAACGCAGGTACAATATAATGCACGTAAAATGCGGTGCAAAGGCAGGAAGGGGGAAGAAAACGTAAATCTTGAAAATATGTATGTTTGCACAGTATAAATACATACATGCATACTTAGCAGTACATAATGTACACAATTGTGTAAAATACCTGTAGCTTGGGGTAAATAGGCTACAAAAACTCACATCGCACAATATGCACAGTACATACATATATGCTTGAAAGCACGAACTTCTTGTTAGTTCCTTCTACTTAGCACATTAGTTGTACAATATTCGAATACACCTTGATTCAGGGCAAGGTCACTGTACATGAGGCAAGTATGTATGTATATGTATGTACATTGTACGTTTACATGCCTCGTTCTTCGTTCTCTACTGAATTTTCTTCATTTTGACAGTTGGGCACCTCGTCTACATTTTCTCTCCTCTTCCACATGTATCAACTATGCATACATACTAAATCTCTCCTTTAATGTGAATATCCTACGGTGGGATTTCATTTTTCTCACTTGCAAACTAAACCGTCAAAAATTTACTTGAATGACCCTTAATTTTCATTTCTTGACTTTTCAAAAATAAAATTATATTATATTATATTTTATATACATAGGAAAGTTTATACGTGCCTTCTCAATTGCGTGTAATTAATACTCATTTATTTCTCGTTGTGTGGTAATACAATGAAAATTTAAAATGACTTAAATAACTGTAAAATATTTACCCATCAAAGTTTCTCTGCATCCCATTATAACTTTAAAATATGTGCAAGCAATGTTATAATACAAACGAAAATTCTTTCTCGCACCATAAAGGTAATATGTGACATCTACTTTTGATTTTAAAAATAGCGTATATCGACCTGTGGGAACCAAATCAAGAGGTCTAGTGTTATTTATGCATATTAAATAAATAAATACTTCTCATATCGTTCATAATATTTATTGTTTCATTGCTTCAATAACTCACGCTGTAACGTTTGCATACAACCCAGTAGGTAAGTAAATTTTGAAGAAGAAAATAGCAGTGTACCTAGACCTATACTGACTGCCTAAAACTTTCTTCAAAACAGCCAGTGATCGAGATATAGCTTAATATCAAGTAACTTGCAGTATAGCAAGCTGGAATTTTGTTTTAATCATTTGAAAAAAATTGATATACTGCTCATAAAAATTTGAAAGTGTAGACATTTGGTAGTTTTTTAGCGTTGTTTTCTGGCGATGAAAGCCCTTTAATGGAGAAGCCACACAACTGTTAGCTTCCATGAAAAACTGCTTGTCGAAAAAAAACATGTCTCCTGTATTGATGGACAGGTGCATGCATAATACTATATATACTCTTTTTTGTATCAATACATGTAATACAAAATCAATGTACAGCTATTCTATATATTTTTAGAAAAAAATGCTTCTAAATACCCTTATGCCCTGTAGGAGGACGAAGAAACGCAAATGAATTACATATGGCTAATGTCAGTGTCAATAGCCGCAGAAAATTTGGAGAAAGAATATTATACTTTATACATATTGTAAAAATGAAAAAGCCTTTTTTTCACAGGTGATACATATTACCTTTTTGATACATTTTCTATCTTACGTTTTGTTAACACATGATGCAGTCTCTGTTTCCAAATTCAAAAGTTCAACCAGAGTTCAACCTCAAGACCATCCGTATAAAGATAGACTATACAATACAATATATACTCAAATATACAAATCTATGCATATAAAATGAAATATATTAGGCTAATATTCGTCACAGGTACCTGGTGTACTGTACATTTCCCTTTTAGAGCGTACAAATAATGTCCATTGATTATTATATTGTACTTACTTCCTGCTCGATTTAATAGAGGACCAATGGCTAAAGTGTTACCCTTAAAACTTAAAACAACTCATGCTTTTTATAATATTCTTTGCTTTTACACCGTTCACGAAAAGTTTATTATAAAAAAGGTTATAACTTTTCCCTCCCCATATATACGTACGTATATTATTACTTGTACAACTCATAATGAACAACGGAGCATTGTGAAATTTTACTTTCACACATAATTTACTCTCCGTTTCGTACTGTACATTGGCTGCTCGTATATATAGTTTTTAACAGGATTTTGAATATTCATAAAGGAAGCTTACATTTTCTTACATTCCATTTTTCTTGTTGAAATATATGAACCCTTTTCTTTGTTAGTCCATCGCTCCAAGAATGCCCTTTTCCTGATCACTTTTTTAATTTTACTTTTTGTATGCATTTTATAAACTCTCCTTTTACAGCATGTAACTATATTATGTGTATGTCAAGTACCTCAGGCAAGCCTTACGTTGAGTTTAAGGTATTATCTTAAGGACAAAATATCTAGAGACTTGAGACGGAAAAAACTACACAGGATCATTCAAGTCATTCTTATGTCTCATCATCAAAAACGTTATTTGTTGACGAGAGAGTGCACATGAACTGCGTATGTAGTATGTAGTTAATAGTCAGATTCGTAGAAATATCATCAGTGTGAGTAATAATGCTCTTGGTACAACCAGAAGAGAGTCGACGGTCGACCTTAAAAGCATGTACATTGGAAATCCTAGTCTTTGGTCTTTCCACAGTTGAAACCAAGGGATGACTGTATAGTTATATATTATAATTTCCATACATATACCTACATGTGTGCATACAAACGAGTCTCTCTTTCTGAGTGTATACTGAACAGTTAGTTGTTGTTGTGTTAAAGGTATATTGTGGACACTACGAGCTTGTTATTATATTATATGTATATAGAAAAACGAGACACACACATATACACATAGTGAGAAAGGGAGAGAAGCGAAGGGAAAAGATATCTTTTACATTAAGTTACTGAGTGAATCAGCAGCAACAGAGAGCAGCTTCAAATACTTTAGTGAACCGCCAAGTTGAGTTTTTAGTTTTTTTTTTCAATCGTGGAAAATATGGCGAGACTCAAAAGATCTTCTTGGTTTTTTCTTCATTTTCTGCAAATAATAAGTGTTTTTGTTTGTGTACAGTGTGTTCAATTAACTTCCGGAAACTATGTTGAACGTAAGTTGTGTTTGGTTTTTTTAAATTTCAGTTCTCTCATTGACGAAAATTGGATCTCAAATCGAGAAAGTTTTTGATGCATTTGTTCTACATTCTACATCTTTATGAACCAAACCTTAGAAATTCTTCTTGGTTTTTCAATTTTCTAAGGATACAGTCATATTTCCAAGTACATGGAATGAAATTGGCCTCGTTGTGATTATTATTAATTTGAAATTTAAATTGAAAATGTGAATGCGTCCTTTTTTAAATGCTCCAAAAATGTACTGTCCAAATTATAAAGGATCATTTTGCAGGACGCTAGTTTCTATAAAAATACGTAACAAGTGGGCAGAAACTTTTAAGGGATGTGTAGAAATATCCAACCATACGAGATATATAAATAATTTGCGGAGTGTTTTAAAATAAGTAATGTATTTTTAAGAAAGTGCGTAGAGTGTAGAGTGTTCTTATCGTTGTTATGGTCTTATTGATTAATGAGTATGTTGGTTAGGCATTCATTGTTTTGAAGTTTTAAACAAGTGTTCATTTCATTCAACAGTCCGAGTGTTATCACTAAATTCAGTTGACATTATTATTGTTTGGCTGACAAATTATTTCTAATTTAATTTTAAAAACCGTCTTCCGGGTCTAAAGATTATGAACCAAAAACATTTGCTAATTTCAGTATATTGATTTTTAACTAATGTACATATACTTACATACACGCATTGTTAACGCTACTGATTGATAAGATTTTGAAGTACGAATATTATCGCATGTTATCGTAATTTAATTTGATCGATGAAACGTCTTTTGAATGTACGCTTGCTATCATGTAAATGGTTGATCAGGAGAATTTGAAATAAATTTTTTAGAACATTTTAATATCAAGATTTAAATGACAGTAATGTTAGTATCAAAACTGATGGTTAATAAATATTAGTACCAAAATAACAGATTGATTTACATTTGTGATGAGTGATTTTGGGAAATACATTAAAATATGACAGAATTGTAGTATTAAAATTACTTTTTTTAACGCGTGTGTGCGACCATAACGTGATTGTTACTATTATGTAGATAAACAGGCTTTTATCAGGAGTAAATATGAAACAGGTAACCGAACGAATATTCAGAGAACGTGAGAAGAGTGTGTTCAATATCACATTACTATTTTTATTATGATGTTCCTGAATAATAAATAATAGTCTTCTATGTAATTCGAGCTCTATTCTCTGTAATACGCACTTGCTGTTAGCTATTAACAGCAAGTAACGAAGCAAAAAGGTAGTAGGCTATAAACGAATCGAAAGTACAATAGTCGTATTTGTCAATATTCACATTGTTGTGACTACAAGAGTTCCCAGACAGGCTACAAATCCTAAGCGGGATGTTCTGTAATTTCTGTTTCAGTTTCATTACGCTATTATATGAAACTTGGTTATGTAAAGTAATACATAAGATACAAGCCCAATTACAATTTGAAATAACAAGAGTGTATAAAGAGTTTTTTGACATAACGGTTGTCAAAAGCATTTCTAGGTCGGATTCACCAACCTTTTGGTATCGCAAAATTGATTGATCTGGTGTCTCGACACATAAAAATCAAATTAAGCCTAACAGCAAAAAGTAAAATTTACATCTGCTCAGTTAAATGTAATGAGCACATTTTAGGAGAAAAAACTCAATGCTACTCCAGAGTATAATTTCTTATATAATTTCAAACAACCAAATTAAGTGTTGTATGTTGAATTCAATCGGTTTTTTTACACCTACGTAGGGAACATTAGAAATTATTTGTGACTTTAAAAGTTTATTGAATCCTGTCACTAAATAGGTTTGCCTTTCATTTTCTCTACGTGACGTCTAAACTTTTATTACTAAAAACCGGACAAAAATTGTGAAAATATCATGGACAATTTGGAGCGTGGTTTAGGATTCTACGTCACATCAATTATTTTTGACACATTTTTTCCATGTGTATGCAAATAGTAAATACATGTCACATGATTTTTTACCTAATATACATTCATTTCGAAGACTCTACAGCGTAGAGTATAATACGAGAATTTTTTTATGAATTTTATCTTTATTTATAAGATAGTTATAAGTATGTACCTAATCGCAATAGCAAGTTCCAACATTTTTGTACCACGTATTTGCATTATTACATTTGCATATTGCATATAATATAGGGATTAGCTAGGAGATTACAACATAAAATACTATCTTTTTCTTTGCAGATACTGTGTCATAACGTTTGCGTGTGACAACATCTAGAGATGTTTTTATGTTTACACTTATGTATCTGTGTATTATGTATAAACTGGGTATCGTCACATTATGCATTATAGGTCTATTTATTTTCTTGAAGATTTTCAAATTTTACTACTCTGTAATGTTCATCATAACGATGCAACATCATGCCTGTATCACAGAGTCATTGGTAAATAAAGTAGGAAATGGCTGCGAGATGATGAACAGAATACCAAACAACGTGAAATGTGATACATAATACTAATAGTACGAATGCAGAGTTAAATTATTAAATTTTACAAACTATTCTTGTGCTTGTGCATAAATGATGCATAATGCATGAGGGAGGCTGCGAACTTTTGGATAATTCGTAAACATTAAACACACATGCATACAGATTATGCATATAAATGTATTAAGGCTCTACTATGGCTTCTCTTGAATTGATTATTTGAATTCAAAGTAATTTGATTTGAATGGGTTTGATACTGCAAATCGGTTCAAGTTAAGAGTTAAGAAGCCAAGGCGATTTGACTCGATTTTGAATATCCCCCAAATGAATATTTAAATGTTTTTGTAATTCTCCTTTTGAACACTTTTACAAACTCGATGACCTTGACATAAAGTCGGTGTGAAAATGTCCATTTATGAGAAATTCCAGGATTTCTCCCTACTCCTTACCAACTCTCAGAACCATTTTTGTAATCTCGTAAGATTACATATTACTCTGGAAGAGGAGAGTAGAAGATGATAGGGGAACACAAACTTTGAAAAACTCTTAAGTTTTACATTAAAGAGCGACCCGCTCTCTGTCTGTCTCAAGACGTTGTACCATGTTCAAATTTATGATTCTGAAAAATTGTTTCGTAACCAGGAGTTTTACGGTTTTCATCATAAAATGTGAAATTTTTCCTTTTCACAAAGTTACGATTTTAAAAGCTCAGATTGCGGGTGGATCCTCCTTTCTGTCCATTGTTAATAAGGCTAGACTAACATTATGTAGATTAAACATGTTTACAATTTATATGGTAATATGTTATGCAGTGCTTTTAATATGCATTGCATGAGGTTTATCGTCATCATCATAGCATCATCTTTTTTGTTTTCGGTATGTACCTACATACATATTATTGCTACTGTAGTTATGCGCTATATAAATACGGTAAGCAGTAAACCAGACTGAAACCTTTGTGCAAGATTTTTTTTGCCCATCTTTACTTTAAAGTACATTTTATACATTACAAGACTGCATTATAAAAACCCTATAGTTATAGGTTATAGTGATATCGGTATAGGTACCTAGAACGTCACACTTGAGAGAGAACTTTTGTTATCAAATATTGTACTTAAAATGTAAAACTCTGAAAATTGTCGATATCTGGAGCGTTCATTAGACCAAAAGCATATTCATGGCGTACTAATTGTACGTACATTAACTACTGTAATGTTCAATACATTATAGTTACATTATAATTGAATATTTAAAATGTACTGTATAACCTTCATTTATGGATATGGCGTAGCCACGTTGTACTTTGTGCATCAAAAATGTGCATTCTATTAAACGTAGTCGCCAATTATAAATGAGAATTTTATCGTAGAGCAATAATGATTCATTATATTGCACATTATATTGTATGGCGATCATAATGTGATGATCCTAATACGTTACAAGTGTGAGTGGCTATCATAAATAGAGTTTCACACAGATATGATACATATACATATTATATACATATGTACTAATTTGGAACTAAATCATAAATACACTCTCCTGCACGCACTTACACACTTGTACACACAAACATAAAAACATTGAAAAGAAAAACGCTCTTCATTTACAAAATGGAATTGTTTTGAGGTCAAACGGAAAAATGAATATACCTTTCTTTGCTTGTTTACGGACAATGGGTAATGGTTTGCCGTCGCTGATATATTTTTCATATCCTTTTCGTCTGTATTATCTAGACGAAGACGACGAGTGAGAGCCAACACAAGAAGAAAAAAGATAACGGGATGCTACTCATTTCAGAGAATTTCATTATGCCGTGCAAAGGTTAAGGCATGCTCATATGTCAGTGCATAAAAGTGTGTGTGTGTGTGTGTGTGTTCATTATACTATGAGGACTTTAGACCAGTTACTATAGTGTGTGTTTAGAATATGGAATAAAATATCTGTTTTTCTTCCTCAAGAGTTGTACAATTTGTGGAGGGAGAAGAGTCTATAAGCATTAAGCATTGTCCAACCTAGGAGTTTATATGTGACTTCTGTAGGTATTTACAATATATTTTGGGATCATACGAGTCCATTGCTTGAATTTATAATTATAGTTTCTCCAGCATTATTATTATTATTGCTGTCATGTTCTAAATGCAAAAGTGCCAGAATCAACCACTATCAACATTATGTTGAGGATTCTTGTCATCTGCCCCTATGTTTGTTCTGAATCATATGTTTCATATCTTATTTCGATTGTGAGTCATATTTAATGTGATAAGAATTCGATTTATATGCATGGTTGCTGCCGTACATTCAACATTCCATTACCTTTTAATGATAAAGTCTTAACATCATTCGTCTGCCCGTCACGGACATAATTACTTATGCATCGATCAAGTAAATGGAAAATTTAGTTGGCTGAGTATAGGAGTGAGAAAAAGAAAGGGAAAGATCGATTAGAGAAAGAAATGAAACGACGAGATTGATGGTTCGTCAAATTATGCCTTAATTCTAAATACATATAAAAAACAACAATATTTCATTTTTTGCCATCAACCGTAAACCACACAATTTATGGACAATTTTGAGAGGAAATTTGAGGGTTTTTCAAACGCCCAGATTTATGAGGCTATGCTCAATATATTTACAATCTATTTTGTCTGGATTGTCTTTCCTTTTTCTCTTACCTATATGATTATGGTAAAAGATTAAGGTCAACTGTAAGTATGAATGTGTACTTGCAGAAGAGCTGCATGGAATAATAATAATTTCTGTCTGATCTGAAGGTTTTTATAGAATAGATGATTTTGTATTCAGTATGTAATATGATCGCACACAAAAGACTTTTGCATGCTTTTTCCGTGGTGTTTGTTTGTACTGACAATGCAATGGCGAGATTGCGAAGAAAGAAAATGGCAAAGAAAATAATTTCCTCCTTTTCGCTCATTGGTTATATTGAATCTCGTTATACGTGAGCAATCAAATATTATTATTATTAGTGCCATCGTAAACGGTTGTAGAAGCAAATGTATTCCAGTTGGAATAAATTCAAGTTAGTCTGCAGAAAAAAATGTTTTATGGATAACAAAGAGAGTGAGAAAGAGAGAGAGAGAGGTAGTAAACAATGTAATAAAGGGCAAGGTGCCATGAGTTTTACTGCTAAATACTTATACCATTTTAGTTATATTTACTGTGTAAGAAGGTAATGCAAAAAGTTAGCGATAACGATCGATGTATGTATTATCATACATGTACCTAGTATTACCGAGAGAATGGTGATGATCGTGAATTAGACCCAACATGAGGGGTAATAGAATAGACTTTAAAAGAATACCCAAATGAAGGCAAGAGTTATACTCTGTATATTTTTAGCTGTATCAGTGGGCAGATAGTTTGTACGCCGGTTTTATATGTGGTAATCTGGTAATATTATTGACATTTTTTTGATGAACGTATCTATATCATGCATAAACATGTATATACCAAATATTCTAGCAAATTTAATCATACAGCATGCACTGCATGCAGCTTACACTATAGCTTTGTTAGAATCTAGCTTCTTGTCACTCTGAAATATGTGCATGTATAGATATACAAGTTGAATATTGAATACCCCTTGTTGTTTTTGTACAAAAATAGGTGGAATAGCGAATGATAATAAAATTGCCAAGGTCAATAATATGTGTTCATTTACCGACATTATACATTCCTCCTTATTCAAGTTAATTTTTCACTTTCCTAGTTTTGTGCTGAACGTTTTTATGTTGGTAATTTTTTTTATTATACATTATGTATGTCGTACCACTCATTATATAATTAATGAGTGGCACATGTTTATGCTGCGTTGGTCTCAATTACGGTGTTGACGGTACGTTATTTTCTAATTGCAATGCCATAATATCGGCTAACTACTAACTACCAGGCTAAAATTATATTTTTATTGATTTTTGTTTTTGCCAAAGCAGATCGATTGCATATTATATCCGTTGTCTACTTTTTTCTATATTGGCAGATTAAGTAATAAATGCTGATTTCTAGTATTAAATGTTAAATGGGAAATTTAAGTAGGAGGGAAAACTATCGACATTGTATTAAAGTTTCGTAAAAACTGAATGTACAACGTCGATAATTAAATTTTAGCAATCAACAGTAAGGATTGTTTATGTACAAGTTGATTTCCATGAAGTAGGATTAATTCTTCTGAGAGTATAACTTTCCAAATATAGCTATTAATAATTGATAGTAAAAACGTTTAAGGGCTTTTACATCGCTTTCATTTTGTCATTAGCAGTGCCGTTCAAATGATTGTTGTAACCTTACACTTTACACCTTCCCTATGCATTTCACTAATTGTCAGTCAACTTTAGAGAATTTGCATAGAATCAGCGACGAACGGCAGCAACAATAATATTATTGTTCTTTCGCTATTTTTGCCAAATGAAATGAGGACAACGTCCGATGACATACACATATTGGACATGAAAAAACAAGGCTCTTTTGTTCGCCTTTTTTCACAGGCAGGATGAACTTAATGTGACATATGTGCAGAAACGGCAAGTGAATCAGTCACATACTCGCAAAGGAAATACACAGATAATATTTCATTATTTTTTAGTTTGCTCATGTCTGTATACAACATACAGCATACATAACTGTATTAAAATTAATTGATAGGTGAGGTGTGGATTTCAAAATCTAATATGTCCTATAATAGTCGTATCATTTTTCTCTCCGGATGCAGCAAATAAATGAAGAAACTTTAGCCTTTTCCAATTTTTCAAATCAGTACTTTCCTATTTGTTAGTTTACAATGTTAATAGAGCTATAATATTTGTAATATTAATATTGAGAAAGTCAAGAAAGACAAAGGATGTGAAGAATAGACAAGTAATATTTACACTCAACATTGACATTGTATCTTGTCGTACCAAGAGAGCAAGGTTTGAGTTACGCGTGCATAATTTTAATTGTAATTCTGTACAGAATTTATGCTATGTATATTATGGAGTTTATAGTATACACTATATACACATATCTGTGTGTAGTATGTATGCATGTGGTCTGTATGTACCATTTGAAACTCACATCATTTGCATTGAATGGGATGACTAATTTGAAAACTGTTTATTCGTACAACACTTAATTATGTACGATGGATATAAGCGTTCATTGAAGATACATCTTCATACTCTTCTGCATCACACATTGACGTTGACACTCAAGTATACATAAGATAAAGTGAAGGAAGAGAAAGTTTCTCGACCACAGGCCACAAAACAGAAAAATGGATACAGAAAACGAGGAGTAGACGGAGATGAGACATCAGACATACTTTGAAAAAAATTAGGTAGCATAAAAATTCACAAGTCACTATTACAATTTGGCTTGGCAATTTAACATTACTTTTTGTCTCCGTGTGAGCTCTGTGCTTCTCATTCACTCCTTCATTCTCGCGTATACACTATAGGCTAAAAGGAAAAGGACTCACGTGCGTGCTGTATTTGGAGTTAGTGAAAATTAGCAATGTTAATAATACGAGTATAAGTAACTATAAGCTCGTCCAAACTTACTGACACACACACAGTATAACGATAAGTACTTGATACGCATGTACGTAAATCCATGTCATTGATTTACATATTTCTTCCCTATTCACCATGTTTAATGTTAACATGTATACACAAAGTATCTATATATGTTTGAATCAGTATATTCAGCTATACACAGAGGCATTTAAAAACCAAATATTTATTTTAGTTTCACATCATTATTGTTTGTTATTTTACTGGAATATGTAAGCGCGATGTGAAGATGTGAGAAATTTGTCTGTAAGCCTTATATTTTGAGATGTATTAGAGCTTTAAGAAAAGAGTGGGTTCAAAACTGTTAGAGCCTACAGCTTCTTCCCTACAGTGCACAACCATTCTGAAAATTGTGCCTGCGTATGCAATTCTTATGTTTTTCCAACTTATCTGTTCGCAGGCAGAAAATGCAAACATTTCTTATTCTCATTCATGCATATCGAGCACAAACTTTTCTCCAATATATTTATGTTGATATTCGGAATGGAAATTAAACACTTTTAAACTGTGACTGCCTATTTCATGTTACGATGACATGAGATGATAGTTTTTTATAATTCATTTTATTTTAACGCCAGAACAGCAGTTGCTACATTTTTTCGACATTGTATACATAATATTTATCAAGTTGACGACGAGAAATATATATATAGAGAAAAAAAAGAGTGAAACGGAAGATACAGTCTGAGAAACATGATATCATAAGTTTTTATAAAGTTGGTCTCGACTGTCTCTGTTTCCCTTTGGTAACTGTTGTGGAAGAAAATGAATGTAAAAACAAATTGGTAATTTCTGTATCGCAGATATAATATAGCCTTAACAGATGGAGGAAACTATGATGTAAAAGAGATAACGAAAGAAATATTTTCCATCTCTCTATGCAATAAAGATAGGAAGGCTGTGAACTTGTACTGCTCATAATACTACAACAACATAATATTATATACATCTTTTATAGGAATGTCATGGATAATGGAATCATCGCCATCGTTCTATTCACTCCGTCTGTATTCTGTTTGTGCACGCACACATGTATGTTTACTCTCTCCCGTTTATTCGTGACAACATCAAATCGCTTAAACTACATATATACACAGAATATGGTCTATATTTGGTTGTCGTTTAGCCAACTATGTTAGCCCAATTGTGAATGCTATAAATGGAAGGATGAATGAAGAAGACTCAACTTAGAAGTTGTTCTATAGCTTTTATTGTTCGACTTTATATTACCTTTCTTTAAAATCGACTTGGCTGAAATGATGTATGAAAGTACATCATATAATAATAATGATGTATAGCAATAATTGTGTAGGATAAGATGATGATGACGAAGAGTAAAGCACAAGCTAGTCAGCACGTTTTCCGTCCTAGTTCTTCCAATCTCCGTGTTTATGCGAAAGAAAATACGGAGACACAATATGTACACATTATGCACAGACTACATTTGAAAAGGACATGAGCGATCAAAGCATGTAAACATGTATAAATAACTTTCGCTTAATCTCACTTTCGCCAACAGATCACGTTATTCTAATAATATAATATGTGCATATATTCGCTGCATGTATTTTATTTTACTCTTGCATCGATCAAAAATTTAAATTGCTTCCGTCCCTATAGTCAAACTCTCTCCGTGTCTATGTATACGTAATTTAGTTTTTAAAAGGTAGTAGTAAAGCTAAATTTTGCCTGTTTTAAGCATCTCCTCTTTAATGATCAACGTTGATCCGGAAAAGTTGAAGACATTTATATCTATTTAGAAGTCGTTATTTTTCTAGCAGTATAAAATAAAATGGCTCTTTTTATTTTGCAACCCGAGACCCAGTCATTTTTCTTCAAAACACTATGCATTCTTGTTTTACTGTAAGAACAAAAAGGCTTACAGACAAACTCTCAATTTTATCTTCACAGTTGACACGTAGTTGTGTAAACACAAGATGGGCAAGAAGCGAGAACGAAATACTAGAGGCAACAGGCTTCAGTCAGTTGCAAAGGCAGTATTTATCTATACATATAATGAATGAAAGAAAGTA
Organism: Sminthurinus bimaculatus; assembly: GCA_034698285.1. Taxonomy (NCBI): domain Eukaryota; kingdom Metazoa; phylum Arthropoda; class Collembola; order Symphypleona; family Katiannidae; genus Sminthurinus; species Sminthurinus bimaculatus. The sequence continues at coordinate 25,854 of JAQIVE010000051.1, forward strand.
TGAAACATGGAACATTATTTTTTTCAACTTTCCGTATTGCAAATGTGTACGTAGTCAAAATCCAACGGTTCCAAGTAAACACTCATAGCGAATGGATGAGAACAAGCATCTTTCATTCATTTCATTCATCTACTTGATGATTATTTATGCCTGAAAAAGATCTAAAAGATTTGATGTTCATGATGACTTGAACATGTTGATTTATTATTTATATACTATGGTTCTTTGATGCCTTTTTTCAGAATACTTGGAGTCAGCCGAAGTATGTACAGTCGGCAGTGGATCAACTTTTATTGGAGGCCTAATTGGAGAATACTCGAAGAAGAAAGTTCGTTTGGCGAATTTTCCTAATAATACAGTAGTAATTAAGCTAACGAGATGGCAGGAGATGTGGAAGAGCTTCTTCAATTTTCGATGTCAATTTAGTGTAGTCGCTCCAAGGAAATACGGAGTGATGATGTCCATTCAGAGTATGAACTTAAGACACAAGGGAGACTCTTGTCGAGACTTTATCAAAGTACGTAATTAAAAGCAGCAAAACATACTATAGTCACAAAGTAAAAAGATGAACTTGTTTTCGTTAATTTCAATGTTTGCTTACTTAAATTTATCATTTTTCCTTTGACAGTTCAAAGGTGATAACGATGTTTGGTCGAGTTCAGTTTGTGGTGAACTTCTCCCAAAAGACAAGAGTAAAACTCCGGAAGGACTCATTGGACAAAGGTTCCTAGCAAGTAACAAGGGAGAAATTGACGTTTTATTTCACACCGGACCCGAAACCAAATTCATAGAGGAAGGCGAAAAGGGAATTAGTATAGAAATCGTCTTTACGGCCTTTCAAGGTAAAAGCTTTTATTACTTAATACTCGGTGCCAACACGATAACTTTCCTTCAAAATGAAATGTTTTTAACTAAGAACGCTTTTTTTTACTCTTTGCAACAGATTGTTCAAGTCCAACTACGGCAAAATTACTAGCCGATGACAAAGTGAGACAGTGTTCACCGTCTGCGTGCATTTCAAAGGTAAGAGTACAAAAATATAAATTTGCTTAATGCAACAGTTAAAGTAGACATATAAGTTTAGTAAGAAGACACATGGAAGATTCATACATGTATTTTTTTTTATTTGATTTGTCTAGGCGTTGTACTGCGACAACAAAATTAATTGTGGATTTGACGACGGCTTTGGAGCTGATGAAGTCGATTGTGACTGGGAATCCGACAGGAGCAATAGTGAACTAAAGAAATCCATGTCAATCTTTGTTTTTGCAGTGAGTTTTGTACACATCTCATACCTTTTAGCGTAAATACTAACGATTATGAGGACGAAAACGTATCTATGCATACTTGCAAAGAGTTAAATATTTGCCTATTTCGATATTTTTCAGATAACTGCCGTTACGACGTTGGTGATTGTAATAATGTGCACACTCATCGTTTGTTGCTGCATGAGAAAATTTCAGAAACCTCCTAGAAATGCAAACTTAAATCAAAACCATAGCTTAGATATTGAATTTCACTTAGACCATACTGGGTAAAAAAAAATCATAAGCGTGAAGCATAATACTTTTAATATGCATGCAATTTCTGTGCGAATACTATTTTTTCGGGGTTTAAAGGGAGTTTCTTAGCGGACAACAGGTTAAACACTTGTGTAACCCGTATCAAAATCGAGTAACACAAATGTTACAGTGTGATGTAATGTAACCGGTAACCGGATTGCTAACCAAATAATTAGCCTGTTTTTTAATGTTGTTAAGACTTTACTTTATTATTTGTGTGTGTGTGTCTTGGTCGGATTTTGTCCAAATACATTCAGTAAAACCTTAGTTTTCTGCTATGCATTTCGGCAGCTTACGTCCTACTGTACATATGTATGTGTGTGTGGTGATACTGGGTTGAGACATGACATTAAGTTGTACACACGACCAGGAATAAAAGAATTGAATTGAATTTACAGAAATTGCATGCATGATTTTTACAACTTGTGTATTCTATAAAAGCCTTCATTTGAAACATGTCATAACTTACTTAATTGATGTTTTAAATTGTTTTCCTTAGGCTTCCTACTGCACCTCCTTTAACTCTAGATAGGAGTTTACAGAGGGGGGACACAAAATCAGAAGAAGATCTTCCACCGAGATACGATGAAATCTTTGGAAATGGGACAGAAGACACCATACAGCCAGTTCAAAAGAAAAAGTAATTCCCCAAAGTGCTTTTACTCATATTAAATATACAAATTATACACATCGGAAGAAGAAAAAGACGCACATTCATTGTAACATAGTTAAAATGATTACTATATAAATATACCTGTATATAAACGTCTATAAATAATTTATAGATATAATTTTTTTACAATTTAAAAAACAAAGAGAGTTAGGCAGATATTTAAACTTTAAAGTGTAACTATTATTATGTAATGTATATAATGTATCGTGGACATTGGTTTAGGATAAGACATCATTTAAAATACACTTGCGAAAGTAAGCATTTTAATCATTATTATTATTATTATTTACAAATCAATGTGACAAAATCTCACGGCAAAAACATCGTGCACATCATTAATGGTGTAAGAAAAGTTAGTTGCCTTTCTTTCATCCAGTGACAATTTATAAATATCAATATTTTATATTATTATTATTATTATTTTGGAATTCAGCCTGATTTTACTTTTCCATATATCTTTTTTTTCTTTCGTAAAACTACAATGTGTAAAGCTAGGTGAGTTTTTTATAATAATATTATGATGGAAAAACATTGTTAGCCTATGAGGTTGCCTTTCCAATATTGCCCGGTGTGTGGATGTATGTATATAATTACTATGCTCACACACTCATATGTACACACAAATATTTAAGTCTGAAGATTCAATACATCAATCAGTCTTCAAAAGACATTTTGTAAAATGGTGGCTATAATATATTCGCATAATAAGCAAAGTGTAGACTAAAGTCATTTTATTATGTACACTATTATATATATGCCGGCATCTGCAAGAGCAAAGAGTTACTTCACTTTTTTTATACTTGTCGTTCAAAGGCAACTAGAACGAGTTTTTCCTATTATACTGTGTATGTTTATTTACGTTTTGTGGGGAAACCATGAAAATACATATAAGATGTATGATATGTGTCAACTTTTAGTCATAACAAAAATATTTCATACATTGTAAGTGTACTAGTTAGTTATAGACTTAAGAAATAGAAATAACGTATACATATTATATTTATTACGATTTAATTAATCATTGGAAGAGGGAAAATGAGAAAACAAGTAACAGCAAACAATATTACTTACAAAACTGTTGCTAAAAGCCATGCAATTGTTCATCAGAACTGTAGCTTATTGTTATGTAGTATATACCTTGTAACGTTAACGTATACATTATACACATACTATAAGAATGATATATTTATGAACTAAATCATGTACTATGGATTTTATTTATGTCTACACACATACAGTGTAGAGTGCAGCTAATATACGACAAGAAAAGATTCTGTTAAAGTAAAAATGGTAATTATGAATACGTACGTACTACCTCCACTGAGTAAAATTAGTCATTCCGTCGATTTAAGAGGATAGAATAGAGAACTCTTTGGCAAAATCACACGGAATATGTAGAAATTACACAAGTAGGCGACTAATGATTAAAAAAGTAATCGTACAGAATAGTACAGATATGAAATTTTCTCGCGTAAATAAATAGACATTCTGTAGGAATCGTTAACTCTAGGGAAAAAACAAAGTATTAGCTAATTTTATCGTACGGAATGACTAATATAAACTATTCACTAGCTCTCAGGTAACCACGCCACAATGTAACATGCTCGTACGAAGTTGCAACTTATGAAGGAGCAATTGAAGAAGCTTATGGAAACATAATGTTGACAAATTAAGATGTCAACCATTATTTTAGACTTTGAGGCGTTTGCTTCAAAATTTATGTATGCTTCTGAATATTTCGTAACTGGGGACTGGGGGAATAATTTTTATACTTAGGTAATATTTGTCCATAGCTTTGAATTTGGAGGTTTTAGTTTTATTGTCCAAATCAAAAACCGACGCTAATATGTACGAAGTTGGGGATTATTGTTTCAAGATATCATTTACGACCCCTTATTAAAGGTTAACATAAAGTCATGAGCCATGAAGATTTGTCACGGAGCGCTAGTGAAAGCCTTACTGTTTGGAGGTAGTGGGTATAAATTTATCAGTATGCGAATTTTATGCAATAAGCATGGGATGAAAGAGGTACAAATATATTTACATTATATACACTTGTTAGTTAGAGTTTGGGAAGCTTAATTCAAAACGGACATTATTACAAATGTTAAAAGTTATGCAAACTACTATAATTACAACTACATACAAAACTTAAGTATACTATTATTTACTCTTTGTAACAATTTCGCCCCTGTCAAGTTTTGAAACGCTATACATTATTTAACGATTATAAAATTGTGATCTCCTTTTCTTAAAATTTTTGTTTGTCGCATCTTACCAATTTCTTTAAAACATTGGCATATTTAAAAATTATCTGCCTGGCTCAATTGCAAACATTATACAAGTTAAGAATCTTTTCAAGAAGGTATTGTAAACGATATAAATAAAATGAGACTGAAGTCATCCAGCTAACAATATTTGAAAGCTAATTTGGAAGACATTTCGTGTTACTTTACTTGTCTAAAATTCAAATGCTAGTATTAACCATTAATATCGTGCAATGTTGACTAAATCAATTCCTTTCCTTTGTTCATGAACTTTTACAATCAATAATATACGTAGCGAATCAGTACAACCTCTGCCGTAAACATTAAGCATCAGTAAATGAATTAACCCCATTATTGTTTTTGGAAGACCGTTCTATAATCTACATTCAATATTAATTCAGTTCGTTTAAACAATACAAATGTCGAAATTTGAACTTAGGTAAGGGCGTATATTACTATCAAACCATTTTTATGTACTTAAAAATAGGACTAGTATTTGAGCACCATAATACCGTGTGTTACGATTCGTAAAACTGACATTTTCAAACGATTTATACATACATATAGTTATGTCAATTTCCATACACAACTCCAAGCTTGTTTTATCCTAAAAAAGCGCATCTTATTCAGAAGTTTGGTCTGTCAAATCTAAAATGTGTTCACCCTCGCCCAATGAAGACGAACAGAAATTTTGCTCAACTAGAATCGTTTTTTATTCTAGACTTGATACATAAACATCGAAATATTCGTTTTCCATTCCACATATGTATTTACTTCACACGACTATGTATGCATCAAAAGTTGATTTATTCACAATTTTCTAAAATCATTGGTATACAAAGCATATTACAAAGACTAAATGTCATAACACTGTACATTATACACAGAAGAAACATAGTCTATCGCAGCCGATTCGCCGTTTTACTATTATCAGCAGTGCATAAAACTTTCCAGGAGGCAAAAATTTAAAAGACGTTAATCCGTTGATAAGTGGATACACACATTTTTTAAAAATACTACTTAACATTGTTTTTGTTTAGACTTAAGTTTTTCAATGTTTAATATTTGAAACATAAATGTAAGTATGTATCATGTACTATGTACATTTTGCATACACGGGAGACTATGCATAGTAATTAATGTATGAAAGAGTTTTGTGTATTATTCGTACATGCTTAAAAAATTTACTGAAAATAGAGTAAAAATAATGCTTCGTTCCTTATTTAAGTTCATTTTTTCTCGAAAAAACTGAGTTAATTAAACTATTTCGTTACCTGTTTTTGAGTCGTTAAAAACAGTATCAGTTATAACAGTTATTGTAAAAATGGTCTGACAAAGAGTTATTATTAATACTTGAATAAATTAAAGAAAGTATGAAAATGATCGAACACATGTAAGTATGCATGTAGTTACTACCAAGTGAAAAATGAAATTTCGTTTCTGCTCTTCTTCAACTTCTCAAGTCATAGAAATCCCATACTTAACTGAACTGATTCTTAATCAATTCGATCACATCTCAGGCTGATGAGTGCTCATTTAAAATAACTCATTCGTTCAAGTTTGAGTCCCATAAGTAAAAACTAATCGCAACTCATAATCTATGTAATACACAAATTAATTGAAGTTTGCAGTCACATCATTTGTTTAATTCATTTTACAGTGACTGTCTTGTTTACTACCTTTTGAGTTCGTGCTTCTTTTATAATTACTTCCATGAAATGGCTCACATATTAATCACATTAATTAGCGCAACGAAGTACAAATGTAAATATTAAAAATGCTGTAAATATATAAACTGCATTTGAAATACGCACACACACACACACATACTGTACCTTGTACAGAATAGGCAATTTGTCTACAATGGGATTAGCTGTGAAGTTTTTAAGATGTGTATATTATCTATCGGTGGTATTCTGGTTCTGTTTCATCGCCATCAAAAATGTCCGAACATGATTTGTATTTTCTGATTAGATTTTATATCACGTTTTCTTTTAGTTAGTTTATTTCCTTCTTGAAGGTTCCTTATAATTAATGGACATGTTCACGACAGGCGGTTTTAACAACTAGAGAACCGGCGACTATCGTCATTGTAGCCAAATGTAATAAAATACTTTTATTTTATACATAAGGCTCGCTCAGGTGCGTATTTTGCTTCTGAATTCCTTTGTGGTCATCATTATCATTCATTCGTATAATGTTTATGTATGGACGGATGTGTTCTGACCAATAAGGAGAAAAAATGATTTTAATATTTTGGTTTGTTGCTATGCTTTTTTCTCGCTGCCTCTCCATAAGACTTCTTGTCCACTCGTATTTAAGGCAGCTACTACACCTGAAACGCAAGCAGCTTGACTTACTTTACTTACACACTATGTTTTACTTTGACTGAGGCTTTAAAAAAATTATATATTGGTTTGGCATTGGAATTGCGGTTGGTATTCAATTCGCATTTACACAGTTCACAGCATGCCTCATTCAAAAACGTTTTATCCATGCGTTTGTCTTTACTGATGGGAATCTCATAATTTTGCAAGCATTTCTATAATATGCATTATACATCATACATTCTTTTAAAGCCAGTTGTGCTTTGAATTTAGAATTTATCGATAATTAATGCATTTATAAACCCGAAAGTTCCAATAACTGGTTCAAATTCTGCTCTGCCGATGAATTTGTATCTATTGATTCATTTGGTACAATCGCATAGTACTAGAAGGAGAACTGAATAAGTATAGGTATATTACCTTGGTGGAATAAACTCAACTTATCCACGAGAAAAGAAGACAAGATCTGTCATTTTGATATTTTGCATTCAAAGCTTACAATTTATGATGCACTGTTTCAATTGTTTGCTTTTAATTACTCTAACTGCTAGTGACTCTAATACATCAAGAAATTAAGTTACCATTTTAATTTACATAATGGTTTTTGATTACAAAGGTTGATGGAAGGTGTTTATCCTTATTGATAAATTTACACGAATTTTGCGCCATTTAATATAGTCAATTAACACCTTGAATAAATTTAGGCTTTCCGTTCATCCCAATTTTTGATTCATTAAAGCACACTGCTATTATCTATTAGGTACCAGTTTCGAAGCGAGTATAGTACAAGCATTTTTTCACAAATTTTACAACGTAGAGATGAGAGAGGATGAGTTTCGGAAGAGAACAACAACTGTAGCATTTATAGAGACACGAGTAAGATGAACATACGGAGACCATTTAAAAATTTTAAATACTGCGTTGATGTTTGATGTACACTAATATTGTGATGTGAGTGACCTTTGAACATCTATGTATGCATATAATCATGCCACAAAACGCGTATAGTACATACGGTTAAGGTCGTTCTCACCGACGAATATAATTTTGCAATAATTTCGCTGTCCATCAAATCAATTCACTCTCTTCTCTTTTGCTAGAAGAATTTATATGGCCCTATAAAACGGAAAATAATCTTTGCATGAAGTTTGAAGGAAGATGAACATCGCTAGCTAGCTACAAATGCAATGCATACTATGCATGCTAAACGTTAAAAAACAACCGTTTTTATGCATGTACATTGCCGCCATTTAAAATTGTAAATCGAGTCAAAGTCTTCCTAATTTCATGTGTATATGAAAAAAATGCACATAGTTACATGAGTAATATATACATACTGACGTAATTATAGTAAGTAATGTTATTATAAGACAGTGCGCCGGTTTTTATTTTTGCTTGTTTTTTTCTCATATGTGTATGCATACTTTTTTATTGTACAACATATCATGAAACGAATAGCCATATACAAGAATCAACAAACAGCATGCAAAGAAGACACGTTATTATATTATTCTAATATTTTTGTTCTTGAAATTTAAAACGCACGCTAACCCTACAGAACACAAGACAAAGTTTAAGTTGAAAATTTTGTTTACATTACCACAGGAAGAACTGCTTTATTTTCCTATTTTCCCTCGTCCACACTTCTTTATTGTAGGCCCATATAAATAATTATGAATATGCATATGTACGTGTGTATCAAAATACCAACAACAATATATAATTGCTCTCTCTTTCATTTTATCTGCGCTGTACAACCTGTAAAATATGTAACAAGAAATGCCTTCCTTCACCCTCAATCATCAGTACAAACCCTCAAATAGAGAACCATTTATATTGACTTTTAATTTTTACGGTCAATACAAGTACGGCTTGTCAAATATCTAAATATATGTAGGTCATAACTTGTTAAGGTACAGAGTTTTTATGAATAGCTAATGGCTACCATTATATGGTATGTAAATGGTGGTGATCTAGACTCATATTTTCCATGTGATAGCTAGCATGTTAATTAATAGACGCGGTCATTCCATTAGATTGTAAAGTTGATGTCTCCCCGGTTAAATTCGTGAAAAGTACATAAGTAATATTCGTAGATATTAGACAATACTATTAGGTACATAGTAATTGAACTTACAATTGTTTTTTTTAAATGCTTTTGTCACATTCCGATAATTTTTTTTATTTCATGGAACGAACTACAAGACTCATCTGAAGCCATATATACACTAGTGTCAATTGAACCTCAGCCTCATATATTATGCTTACTTTTGAAATGTTAAACACGGGCCTAGAAACGCGTACATCGTACATATATTTATACAACCATTGGATCATCTTGCTTATTTCATGTTCATTAATTTGCATGGCCAATAAAACGTATAGGTATATCTTTTTATATTATGTGTGTACATTTGTAGCATGCATTCTTCATACCATGCTAATACGAAACGACTTGAGTACATTTGCGCTGTTTTTATTGTGACTTCTCAGACATGAAAATTGTAAAGAATATATACAGATAAAGGAGGTATAGCATATTATGATCAAATTTTTCATTTTCATTTTATGGCATCTGGTACTACATGAGAAGTAGACTTTTATTCCGTCTTGTAATTTTATTAGTTCATAACCTTTACCTCCATTTAACATATTATTCATTGTAGACACTTCAACATTTTTCATCCCCAAGAGTTTCTCTTTCACAGGTTGCGAACGGTGTACGGTTCAACCAGATCAACGTTTTTCAGAGCCATTGCATGCTGTGCGCTGTTGTATTTTGTATTTAAACCCAAAAAGCCACAATAGGGAATCGTGCACCAAAAGGAAAAAATTAAGTCATACTATTCTTGAATTCTCTCTAATGCTCCATCATTACTTTAATACCTCCTGAATTAATGAATTCTTTCTATTTATGATGAGTTTCAATATTTTACACCAAATATAGGTACCTTTTACTGTGTATTGTATACAGTATGCGGCACTGAGACAAGAAACTGAAGATTTTTATGGAACAGTTATTCTCCATTTATAATCAAAGACTGATGCTAAACAGTATTTTTTAAACACTGGTTATTGACCATTGCAAATTGACACAAAAAACAAAAACATGTAAAAAAGAAACCATACTGGAATTAATATAGCTAGTTCAGATTTTCTTCTCTTTGTAATTTTGTATGGAATACTTATGCATGCGCCTTGTAGGTACACTATACGTTAAAAAATCGATATGGACTACTTTAATTTTACAATAAAGCAAAATATGAACCAAGTTCGGTTTGGAAAAACAGGGCTAATTTACGCATGGAAAACTAATGGCTATGGGATTGTATAAACAGGTTTTAAATTTTAAACTCTAAACGATGTGAATCAACATGTATACATATGCAAATATATACCAATATCCATACATTTTAGTAGTTCACATTCGGACAGGCAAAAAAATAGGATGAGAGTAAATGAAAATGAATGTTCTTGCGGATCAACACAACTCCGGACTAACATGGTTATGATTGTGTCTTAGGATGAAACATTAGGATTTGAATTCGAATTAGGATTGGAAACTAGCATTACCTCTAAACTGAACAAAATTAATTTATTCTACAGACAATTTGTTGCCCCGGTGCTTCACGACTATCAAAAAAATGAAAAATAGTTCAATCCTTTTCAGCCTAATGCGTTCTATTCCCAATATTTCAAATTTATGTACTATGCCCCAATATTCAATATACACCCAAATTAAGAAATTGTATTTATGTACTCACGTGAATTAATCTGAAAGAGATCTAGTTTTACCAGGATCTCAAATTCTCAAATCATGTATTTAAGTATTTCATAGACTGTAATATACCCTCAGAAAAACAAAATCTACCTACACCCCATCACTCATTCATTCATGATATTCGTTTCAAGCTTCGCATTTCATAGTCATTAAGATGAGGCAGGCGGGTAGAGTTGTAAAGAAACGAGGGTAAATGGATCATAAATTTCCCATTTTTAAAGCTAATTTATAATTTTCTTCGCTCTCCACATCGGTTTGCATGATTCAATACAAACAGCCATAGATTAAACTCGGTGCAAATTGTGAACTTTTGCCTTTGAGTCAATTTTCTCATATTTTCTCGAGTTGAGCAGGGCGATCTTAAATAGCCGATGATGTTATGTACAAAAAGGCTGCAATAAAACTTTAATCGTATATCAAAGTATACTTATTACACTGATAATTCAAAACGAGTTGGTTGTTACAATAGTTCTCAATTTTTTCCCCACTGCACAGTCACCGGTAGATAATGTTAAGAGTACGAGAAGTTGATTACACACAGTTTTTTCCTCTATTTTTTCAACAGGTAGCTTTGGACGGACAACTTTTCTTGCCCTTTCCTCCGCAGGATTATTATTTCATCCGTTCAGAATACCAGAGTCCAAGTTAAATTGAAATAAAGAAAAGTAACATTATTGTGTGCACATGAAGAAGCTGGAGTAACATTAGGTACATGCACCTACTCTGTTTTCGTTTTGCTCTGATACTTGATCCTTCCCTATCGCAAGTATGTATGTATGTACATTGTACATTATGTGGCTTTTTGAAAAATTGAAGTATTACATAGAACAAAAAGAAAAGACTAAACGCATATTATGCTGTATCTGAAGCAGAAGCGGTAGCAAAAACTCTTTCTAATGTAAGGGAAAGAAATAATGTTTTGATGGAGTCAAACTGAAGAAATATTATGAGCCCAGTACCAGTATAGACCATTAAAAATTAAATTGACGGAAATTGTGAGCTTAGGTGATTGCACTAAGCTTTAAGCTACACACACACACACACACACACACATAGCTCAAGCTCGCGTATGTAAACACACTGTATTGTATAATATTATGCTCATTCAAAAAACTACATATTATACAATTTATTACATTTCCCATCCATGTCAGAAGTAATATATATGTATAGGCAAGAAGCAAGACTAATACCATTCTTGTAAGACTACGATACACATTACACATACAAGAAACAATAAAAGAAATACGAGGATGAGGATCGTATTGAAGATAAAAATAATAATACAATAAACTTATCTATTTTCACTTCAATTAGATTTCAGATTTAGCCATAGGTAACAATCAGTAGTTTCTGTACTTTTGTCTTTCGATAGAGAACTTGAACTACCCACATGTGTATCAACTCGTTTGGTCTGCTTAAATTGCAGTTCTCGAGGCAAAATTAAGTGATTTCGAGTCATTTTATTTGTACCTATACAAAAATTCAACTGTGAACTGTTACAGTTTCAAGCAAGACTCAGGACAGATATATACGATTTGACAAAACTAACCTCCATTTACGAAATGTTATTCATCCATATTCGATATTCGTATGTTTTTCAAACGTCAACGTGAGTAATTTTACTTTTAAATGTTTTCTAAAGTTGTCCCACCAAAGGGTGGCAATGGTTCTTCCTTCCTTAATCAATTTGTATCCAGTTTAAAAAACTTAAATAGTACTGAAAACATTTGCTACTGGAATTTTAAATCTTTAAGTCATAATATTGCTAGTTGCTGTTTGCGTTTTAAAATAATAGTCTGAAATATATTCTTGCATTACATATTTTGTGAACAGCGCAGTGCATTTTAAAGAACATAATAACTTAATGGATTGAGGCACGAAGAAGATTCGTGTTCATTGATAACATAAAGAGAGTAATCGTACCGCATTTTTTCCTATATACAAAATAAAATGATTGCTATGCATTATGAAAACCAACAATATATTAGCACTGCAGTCTTCGGCTTTTGATACCCAATTGGTATAGAGTTAGTACAAATTTATTATTAAATTTACTGTGAAAAAGTTGAGGTTTATCTTATCCACTAGTTTCTCTCCTATTATTTCTCTCGTTTGCTCTCTCTCTCCATTCCCACAGAAAGCAATCTGAATCACGGAGAAGAATTCGCCCTTGTTTTTTCACTAATTTTCGTGCAAAGAACCACCACCGCATCCCATCATATCAAACGTTTTCATTTAGATCGAATGCTTGATTCGACGAGGATTTTTTAACCTACAATATAGCCATAATATACTTCTTTGAAAAAAGAGGGGTGTAATGTGTTATAAACTGCTGCAATACGTGAATTACACAGGGCTGGGCCAGTTTTATCCGAGTACAATCACGGAGGAGAAAATTTGATCGCTATTCGTTAATATTGTACATGTACACACATTACACGTATAATGTACAATAGAAGTATAGGTATACCCCAGTCATATAAAAACTGGCAACTGGTACTGAATTTTCTTTCTTCAAGTTGTTAAAAGCATACATTCGACATTTATCACCAGGTTTATATTCAAAGCTCAAAGGTCGAACTGATGAGATCGGAAACAGAAAGTTTCATTTGTACAATTAAATTAATTTTTAAAACAACATAATCCAGATGTATAGACAAAATACAGCCATATAACATGTAATAATACCCCATCAAATAATGTATGCAGTATTTGTGACAGCTCTCATGAGAAAATATTATACTGTGTGCCTTTGTAATAGCAATTATTTTATGGCTATTATTCAACTGGAAAAAAGTTGGGCTCAAGAGAAAGGAACAGGCAGGAGAAAAACTCTCTAACATCCATCGAAAGCAGGATGTAAGACGTGTTTTATAATCACCTCTTTCTTGGACAGAGAGAACAAGTTTTTGAGTTTTACTTAGAAAATATCTGTGTACCCCAACTTTTCAAGTTCAAAACACAAACATAAACTATTCCGATTGTACTTGCATCATATTCACTGTCGTCTTGGTAGTTCACTGTACTAATATAAATAATAAATGTATATTACTTACAAAATAGAGTATAAAATATACATTTTTTAAACTCACACCGCTTGCTACGACATGGAACAAAATAAAGTGCAATGGACTACATGAATCATTGTAATATTTAACATAGTACATACTACACACATTATTCTACATGCCTACTTTTACCTTTTACCACAAAAGCCTATAGACACTCGTCGAAATTCCTAAGTGTATGTGAAAACTCCAGAAATTCAACAAGATACAGAGAGATAAAAAAAACTACGAATTCCTTCGAAAAATAGTACAGAGGGGCATTTCTTCACATTGTAAACTATTAAAGCATTCCATAAAAGTTAGTTTAAAGACCCACGAATTTAAAGGCTTTCAATTTTTTGTAAATCCAATTTTATTTGATTTGGCCGACTTATTATAAAGAGATGCGGACATCTGAAAATATTTACCGTTTTCAAAATAACCATGTCACAATAACAGGCTCTGAAAATGCTTTGATACATACATATACTTGAACAAGTATTCGTCTGCGAGAAATATTCATAACTTTTTCTACACATTTTAAACCTCATATTTTGGATTTTTATTAGCAATATTCTGTATGTTATACCAATACTAAATATATGTACATTGTACATGTATGTGCATGTATAATGTATACTTTTCAACTGTTATGTACGTACATTCAATTTAGAAAGTCTTTCAAAATATTAAGCATTTTTAGAGCTCTGCAGGACCCAAGATATTTGGCACCTGTCAATCGAATGGAACGCCTTTCCCTTAAATAAAACTTTAAAGAAACGAAATTATTGCCAATAAACATGAGAACCTCGGTGCGTTAACTGGGAAACTAATGTAACAATGACCTTTTGTATAGTAATGAAATGTCCCCTCGATAACACAAGTTTCGTCCAAAATTCAAGGTCATTATACACCAGACTATATTTTTGACCTGTGGAAATATTATTGTAAGTAAATCAAATTACAGGGAAAAGCTTTCATAATTTATTTCCACCATACGAAAAAACGGTGTGTTGTGGGAAAAACTTTATCTTGACTTGTTGCTGCTGTCGCCATTTCCTTTCTTGTACACCCGCAGTCATATTTTCAATGAAATAGAATGACAGTCGTCATTTAAATAATTTATAAAAGAGCAGACAACGCTCATAAAATAAAATAAAATGTTAACACGCTATATCTGTTATGTGTTGTGGTTCACGCTGTACATCCGTAGACTGCATACTGTATATACAAGCACACAATTGCGAAAAAACGAACACCCGATGAAGAAGAATTCCTCTCAAGCGATTAGCTCAAAGCTCAATAAAAAAATCTGTTGAAATGGAGCCACATGCATAAATGATAGCATTTCACACTTCATCGCCTTTACATATTCATACTCTACACTGGGGCCATTTATCTTGTACGAACCATCTTATTATTAAATACCCAAGGAAGGAAATAATATGAAGATTGTTCTACAGTTAGATTGAATAATCGTCGTCAACAGGAGATATTTTGGGCGTCTTTCATTATTATAATTATTATCAGTACTCATAGTAGTCATACTGTGAATTTAAGTACTTGCTAATTTATTCAAGTTTGGACTTTGTATATAATTTTGTAGTCATAATAATAATGATAATGAACATTTTACAACGGCTTATATATAGTAGACGTAGAAATTGCTTCTAGTCATATTAGTCAAGCGATGACTGATATTGGGTGATGGTTTTTCATCGCTGCACACGTACAGCAAACATATGCATAACATTTGTTTACCTGCATTTTACACATCGTATGCACCACATATCCTTAAAAAAGGAAGATCAACGGTGGCATTGGCAAAATATTTGCATTGCTCATTTGAACATGGATAAGGTTAAATTTATTTAGGTTTTCATCATGACATCAATATCAACATAAGTGTCTATAAAAGTTCTCTTGTAAAATGGTCGATTCGGCCAAAGAGCAGAAAATAATGAAGTCCCAAAACACCATAGAGTTTCACTGAAATTTTTCGTTGATCTGTCATCAGGCTGTTAAAATGTATCATAAAAACAAAACATGCCTAATAATCATGGGCGAAAAAAATGGCTGTTGGAATTGCTACTAATGCAGATTCTAAATGGTATACAGTGTACACAAATAGTACATACATATATATTATAAGTATGTGTGCAAATTATATTCTGACATTTGTGACTTTCATGTAGGAGTACAAAATTTTTGATAAAGGATAAAGAACAGCTCAATGTACGTACACAGAATCAGAATTTTGTTTTGTGGGTGTTTTATAACGAAGACACTCATTGTCAGTTTACATTTTCCCTCTTTGTCCATTAGCACGCGCCAACTGCTTATGTTAATGTAAGTAAAATTAAACGCAACGTTTTTTACGGCAAAGTTCATAATTTAACCATGTATTGTAGTAATTTCATTTCAACTCAACATTTGGGTCGTTTATTTTCAATCCTTTTAATTTTTAAAAGAGAAAATCTCGGGATTATTAAAAATTATTCTTTCAAGAACCCAAAAGTAACTCTTATTGTTAGTTATTTGAAGAGTAGAATGTCATTTAAGTAAACACAATACTAATGCCGTTTTGTAACTCTATAGTTTTGTGCTAATTATTTACGTCGCATGATTGTTTTTATACTCTGTTATACAAACTTGACTAAAGGGGAAAGGTTGTTACTCTCACAAAGATTTATTGACAGTAATAATACTAATGAATAGTTAATAGTTATACTATTAATTTGGAAAATGACAAGGGAATACAAATTGGATGAAAACTGATAATGAGATAGAAAGGTTATTGCTGCCAAGCACATACCATCTTTTTGGACGCAGTACGTAGTACATCGGAGCCGAAACGAAAATAGAAATAATGTTATTGATTTAAGTTGAAAAAAGTCAAGACAAGTCAAGACGACAAAGGAAAGTAAAAAGAAATCATAATAGTCCGAGTTAGACGGCATTA
This sequence comes from Sminthurinus bimaculatus, assembly GCA_034698285.1. NCBI lineage: Eukaryota > Metazoa > Arthropoda > Collembola > Symphypleona > Katiannidae > Sminthurinus > Sminthurinus bimaculatus. Next base: position 42,476 of record JAQIVE010000051.1, read on the forward strand.
GCTATAATTTACCGACTGCTTTATAATGACTCTGACACTTTTCTCTCTTATTGTGTACATAAGTATATACACATAAGAAATAAACATTATCCTCAGAATACAACACTTTTGTGAATTTATTTTGTTCTTTTAGCAGGTTCTTGTTTGTTCAACTCTCGTGTGTAGTAACTAATCCTTGAGAGTGCATATAATTGCAGTGCTAATAAATAACTGGCACACATTATTTTATTGTCCTGCAGATGAGTTTCTAACTTCTAACTTGGAGCAATGCATAAATATCAATGTAATCAGGACTATCGACGTTACTTAAATTTGACTTTGACTTGAGATCATATAGCACATATATACAGAATAATACAATAACTCAACATATTAGTAATTGAGATGATTTTTATAAACACATGTGTAACTATGTATTGTACAGGACAAGAACTGTTATCGGCATTGATGAGAGCGCATAAGAGGACCTTTCAAGTTTCAAATTCTTTTTCTTTTGTATCACATTTATATTGATTGAAATTGAGTTTGTGCACATAAGTCTATCTATCTGAGTAGGCCGATGTCGATGCTACGGGTGAAATAATAATAAAAATGACTTGGGTAAACCTTTAATTATACAAAATTTGTATCGTTCCTAGATGCAGAACAATGTAACATCTAATTAAGACTTGACACATTTGTAAACATATGAGTATGTGCATACATAAGGGTATGTGCCGTATGGTAAAATTCTTCAAAAATAATAATTTACAAAGCCCCAAATACACCTCTTCACCCATCAACCAAATTCGAGTTGAAGTTCAGTCTGCACACATTTTGCTCAATGATAAAAAGCAAGGCAAAATTTAGCATTAATTAGTGAATTCAGAAAATTCAAAAAATGATGCCGCTTTATTCCTTGAACTTTATACAGCATAATATTTATTGTGTACAGCGGATGAGCAATGAAGGAGCGGAAAGAAAAGGTTAATAGACAGGTCAATAACAATACGTGCACTTTCTTTATCATGATTTCTTCTCTTATTGCTCTAAGCTTCAAATGCCATTCTTGATTCATCACTCGCCGATTCGAATATTCGCCATTCGAACCACAATTAAGACACAAAAAATTTCAAAGGAGGTGATAATATTATACTCCAAATATTTTTACCGTACCCAATTCCTGTTTGATATTAAGGATGTACTGTACAATATTTTTCAGTGTATTACTGATGAAAAATATTGGAATATGCGTACATTTCCCTCACTTTTTTGAGGTTTTACAAACCATTCAAAAGTCTATCACTAAAGTAAAGTAATGGCCACGGGCAATACCATGTGTTTTATATTTTTCATCCGTATAAATTGCAAATACATATGGGGCTATCTTATGGATTGTGGATCGTTCATTTGGATTTTAATTATTCATCCCCATCGTCATCTTCTTCGTGTTTATAAAAAGTACAATATGAAAGATGTACACAGTACACACACATATAAAACACCAGTATTATCCGTAATCAGTGTAAGATCAAAACATGGGGCGAAAGTATGATGTTTATTAAATGTATATAATATGTACCTCATGTGTTTGTGGGTTTATGATGTATGCTAATTTATTGAATAACATTATGATTTTGTTCCTCTCTCAAGTCCCAAAACGAAGAGTATCATGTCAGACATCAGGGTTTCAGAGTAGAATGCAGAATCTCTACGAATATTTTCAATATCGCCTGACCATTCAGTAATGAACTTTGCATTAAGAAATATATTCCAGGGTATCTACTATTTGTTTCAAAAACTGGAAAAAATCCTCAAAGGAAAGGCTTGCAAAGATAAGGAAGAAATCAAAACCGTTTTTCAATAAAAATAAAACTTCAGGTGCAATTTATTGAGTGCTGGGAAGATTAAAGATTAAATTTAAAAAATCTCAAGGGTTTCCACGCAAAGTCGGTTAATCAATGATCCGTAGATACACACTCATCTTTTAGATACTATCATATCCATTTCATGTGTTTACGTTAATTGATTTCACACAGATAGGTATGAGTAGACACTCAACCATACACTCAAGTCGAGGATACTGTACAAAATTTGAAATTATACATAATAAGTGAATAATACAAAATGTAAACACATGAAAAAAGATAACAACCTATGCAATATTTCTATGTGCTATGCTTTATATTTATCTATTCTGTGTAATAATGCAATGAATACATTTAAAACTTAAAGAGGAACAGAAGACTAGACTATCAAAAACAAAAGATGCAGTGCTCACACACAGTATGTAACAACAGGAATAATAATAATAAAACCATCCATTTAAAGTTTCAACTGTAAACAATATTGCAAGTTTACTATAAAGGCAAATTCTCATTTATTAAGAGGAACTTCTTTCACTGTGATATTTATCGGTGTTCCCTACAATGCAATGCAGGTACAATATGATCCTGTATTGTCGTTCGTAATTCTTTTTATATGTGTTCATGAGCATGTTTTGCAGACAGAAGGGTTCGGCAAGCCATATTACTTGCACATAATAGTAAAAAACATTTGTATGTAAGAGCCATAAGGAAAGTTTAAGGTCATCAAATAGCTGGGGTCGCCATTATTCAAAACCTATTTGGCTTGATCGAGTATACAGTACAACACTGCATTTTACACCAACAAACACTACTCGCACTACAGTAAAAGATATAGACACTGGTCATAATTTTTTCTCATACGACGGCGAAGTCATCGCTTATAGACTCTCCATCAAGTACATACGATACATACGATAAAACTCCCAAACTCTGAACATTTTCAAGAATAAATAATAAAAGAATGGTCTTACGATCTCCGACGTCAAAATGACTCTATTTAATTTTTCTTACTGCATAGTCTTAGTCATAGCACATACAGCATAGTGAATATGTGAATGGCAGAAAACAAATGAACTAAGGCTGACATTGGTAAGAAACTTTTTTCTGATGCTGGCAAGTGTGGTAGAAAAAGAGAAGAAAGGAAGAAAGACAGAGCAAACGTTCTCCTATACATATTATTTTATTGCTTTTGAACTATTGAGATGGGAGATCCATCCTGTTGACAGCTACACTTCGTCATAATCATTACTCTCATCATTATTAATTACAATTACGATTATTCGTCAAGCTTTTTTGTACAGGACAAATGTGAAAAACTTTAATGCATGTGATAATGCGGAAGAAATGTGAATATTTTCCTTCTTTTCTCTTTTCGTTTGTATATTAGCTAAATTGCTTTTGGCTTTCGAAGTTCCGAACTATTTCATACCTTTTTATACATACGTATACTTCAAACTCGTCCGTTCTTGTTATAGCTTCGAGCTAAAATACAAGCAATAAATTCTGATTTCTTCACAAAACTATATGAACTTTTGAAATTGGAATGCAAGGAAAGGCTAAATCAAAATGAAATAAATTGAATGAGCCGTCCGTTTTCAAAGTAAATAAACATTTTTGTCAATTAGTGCAAATTTGGAACAACCTAGTGCTACAATTTAATTTTTGTTCCTTGTATTTCACCTGACACTTCAAGCATAGTTCAACGTGTAATTTATAGACCAGGAAAATTCCTGTTCTGGTTTTATACTTGACTACTGGCATTATTTGTTTTTAAAATATGTGGTCTAGTTTGTCGCTTGTACACGCAGTAAAGATACCTATACATATATTTTTATAATTTGTCGTTGCTAATACGTTTAAAAGTGTCTATGTTGTTTAAACGATTCAGTAAAAAGGTATAGTTACAAAAGTTACAATTTTTGGGTTTTATTTATTAATGAAGCCACTGGTGAAAGCATAAGACGTATCTAGGTACACATAGGCACGAATCATTACATTTGAAAGTTAGGACTTGACTCAAAAACCTTCCATTTACAATTTAAAAGTTGAAGATTCAAGATTTAAAATTTATCTTACTCCACCGTCATCCGCATAATAATATGTACAATATATTATTTGAATAAGATTGTAAAGCTATAAACGTATACCAAACGACGTGTTTTGTGGGCAAACTATGTAGTATTTTCTACCTACATGAAGATCTTTTAATGTTTACTTTACAATTTTTAACTTCTACTAAAACGTTGAATGGCGTCTGGGATTATCACACTAGATTTTTGTTTTAAAAAAAGAATTGAGAAACAAAAAAATTGCGATAGTTTTAATTACTTACTGGGTATTTTCACCATTAAAAATTTAAATCCAACAGACAAAAAGAGTAGGACAACGACGCAAATGGTGAGAGAATGCGGGAATATACAATAGTTGCATAATTACTATAATTAAAGGGCTACTAAACTGATTCGCGTTGAAAACTATACGCAAGTCGGTTACATCCATTTGATGATAATTATTTCCTTGTGCACAGCTTCTGACAAACAATTATTACTAAATATTGTAAAACCGTAAAGGAAGGAAGGGAAGCATCTAAAATCTTTGTTCAAGCAATTATTACAAGATTGCATTGTTATTGTTACGCGAGCTCTTTACCACTATCACAGATTTTTGTGCATAATGATAAAATAGTAATTGTTGCGAACACCGTTGTTTTGTTCGTACCTTGTTTTTCCATTTTTTCCATGCCTTTCCCCATTTTTGCTGTATTTAGCATACTGCCTCGCTTCTGACCATTCATTATAATAAATAAAAGTTTGCGTAAGTGCACAGCCGACGTAATAGTATCTATTACGGGTTTTCTCGTACACAAATCGGTATAATTACTGTCTTTTCATTAACAACTAAAAGCTAAACTAAACTAAATGAACTCATCATCATACATATAATTTTAATCGCATTGTTCATTGTGTAGCTCACAATTCGCAACAGAGTTAAAATGTAAACAGTATGATATTATTATGATGAATGAATTTTTTTGACTCGTACGTATATACGTATAATTTGCAATTGGAGATGGGAGCAGTGCGATGAAACACCAAAGATGAAGAAGATAGAAGGCCTTTACCTATTTAGAAAATATGACTACATTTACATGTACAAATATCTAATATTTCATTTTCATAAACACACATGCACATTTTAAAACCTACAATCACCACAGGATGAAAGAGTCCAACGTGCATATTAAATGAAGAATAAGTGAAACACACTGCTAATAGCGCCTCGTTATCAGCATCACCAACTCCCCTATTTTATAATGAATATGAACTTGGGACAAAAATCGTGAATTCCCTTTCATAATTTCAACATTTTACAAAGTGAAAATGTTAGAATGCAGAAGCATATATGAATACAGATATTATTATGTCAAAAACAGTAAAGTTATTATATAAATAAACAATATCAAGGGTGAATATGTGAAGAATATTATAATTAATCCGCCTTGAAAATCTGTGCAATTTTCTCTTAGGAAAAAGATAACGTTTATATACAACATGGCGACAATAAATCTATATTAAAGTCTGTACAGTGCATAACAAATTTTGATTTGTAAACAGAAAATTTTCGTACAAAATACATACATATACGTAGGATACGAGCAACTTCAAAACATACACCGGAATCTTTTCCTACACACAGATTTTTAACTCACAAGGTAAAACCATCTCTTTGCACTTGTAAATTATAATAAACTCAAATTACTAATGGAATGGCTCAAGATGGTACATATATCAAAATACGACTATTGAGAATGGACAGAATGAAAAAAAACCATTAAACTCTGGCAGTAGTTGGACAAGTTTAAAACGTCAGAGTCCCTTTAGTTAAGCTTGTGCACCATACCATTGTCCCATAAACCTTAAACAAGTATGCAAAGAGCCAGGGCTAATGTAAAATTCTAAATTGTTCATTCATTCAAATACACACACACAGACAGACAAAATTTAAAAATTGTGGTCAATTTAAATCTGTACATTGAAAAAATATTGACGATGATGTGAGTAGAATAATTATTATGTATCTGTAAAATACGACAGTTTACGGTACACAATAACAAACAAGACGCACACTTACTATCATTAGCATATGCCCATTTAATATTTTCACATGCTACACGTATAGTGGTAAAATTTCGGGAAAATCCATATATTATGCTTCTATTATCCACTATTACACATAAGTCTCGCATATATCAAGTTTGTATTCGTATGTTAATGTTAATATTCATGATTATGATTTTGATGGTGATGTACGCGAACTCGAGAAAACTAGAGAGAGGTATTTGCATTTAACAGCAGAATCACATCACATCTCACTTTGAGTTTATTCATTTTTTACAGAATTCAGTTTTATCCTCACGAATTAGCATAAAACATAATGTGTAAGCGATCCTTCTCTTGACAATGATTGTTTGTAAATTCGACGCGGCTGACTGCCCCGTCCGCTCTCTCTTAAATAATCTCCCCCTTTTCTTTCTCCATTTGAACAGTATAATATGAAACTTTTTTTCGTAAATCTGATGTCTTATGTATGATAAGGACAGAAGTGAACATGCAAGAATACTCTCAGTATGCTGATGTGCTGCAACTTTGTTGTACTTGTAAACCTGCCAACTGTCACCCATTTCCCGATACCAGTTATTTACCAAGTCAGCAAAGAACTGGCCACGAAAAATACTTGAGATTTTTTTCCAAAAACTATAGGAAGCTACTCGTACGTATATTTCAAAATAATGTTTTGTAAAATGTGAAATTCAATATGTTTCACAAACATTAAAGTAAAAAATTGTTATTTCAAGAGTGAAAGATTTTTCAACAGACATGATAGTTAGTGCATCGAAACCTGTATCAACATATTATATTGAAGATAAACTAGATAAGCGATTATGTTATGGAGATGATATTTTTTAAATGGTTACATTTTTCCATCATAAATATTTTTTCTCTGAAAATGTGCACAAAAAGAAGAAAACGAACAAAATCAAAAAATATTAAGAATATTATATACATATTTTTGCTGCATTTTTTGTATAGCTGCACCTGTACATGGCATATACATGCATATTTTCACGTATTATAATATGCAATATGAGGAAAGAGATGAGATGACAAAGTTCTTTGCGTTTTCTCCACACACGTCAGTATTAACACCTAATAATTTCCTAATGAGGGAGCGTAATAAATCGCAAGTCGCACAAGCACAAACAAGCATTATTAAAACAGTTTTTTTACAGAACCACTTCAATGTACAATGCACAAACCAGTTTGTTTGTGTTTGTTTAGAGTTGAGAGTGTTGATGAGTATGATGAGATGGAATTTCAGCGATCACATTATACTATTATAGTCCATAATACACTTGATGAAAGCATCCTTTATTTCTCACCCTGTCTTTCACATATTTTTCCCAACTCTCTGCGTTTCTGTCCCTCTTTCCCAAAATCTGTTTTCGAAACTCAAACCTCTCCTTCATGGTTATTGCTTATGAAGATTAGATTGAATTTTTCCTTCGTATGCCATATCAAGACAATGCACAGAATATACTGAGCTGGATGCGGCGTTGATTCTGTCTCGAGTATAAAGAATTAGAATTGAGCAAATGATAAACAGTTGATTTTTTCAATAGAATCGCCTTCTCCACTGGGCTTTTATCTCTCATTTAGCATTCAGAAGACAGGAGTGGTCATTTGTCGTTTGGATTTGCATGTGCCACCAAATGCTCGTCCCAAAACCAAGCCAAAACCACATGCAAATACAAGGTCCAATCCTCGATCGTATGTATCTGCGTACAAAAAACCGTACAATATTGGTCGTTTTGGAAATTACCATGAAAATGTGTACTTGCTATTTTTCAATACTCGTTTGTTTGTATGCATAATACTGTCCATGCTTCTTTATTTTTTCTCACTTTCAAGACATTCAATAAAAACTAAAAGTATTCCCTTTGTTGAGATGCCTAACTTGGCTTACATTTCACATCAATACCGCTCAATCTCAATAAACAATCGTAAGCTTAGTTAGTGCATTAAAACTTGTTTAAATCAATTTAAATTTCACTTTTTTTTACAAAAACTGTCACATAAATATTAATTATGCCGACTTGGTCAGTATTTGGGGTTTCGTTATGCGGATTCGAAATTGAAAAGAGTCTATAAACCACAACAAACAAAAATGAAGAATATGTGCGAAAATCTCCTAATCTGGTGGTCAATCTCTGTCTACTCTTCGATCCATCTTATTGTTAGATAAACGACTTTAGAATCAAAATCGTCGCAGCTTCATAAAGTAAAATGAATAACAAAAGCATAGGCATACAGAAATTTCCTATTTTCATTTTTGCTATTACGTGTAACCTGTAAATTGACGTTATTATTCATTGAAGATAAAGAAAGGAAACGCAATATATTCTACCCAAACTGTTGTTACCATTCACGATCGAGGTCGAAAACTCTTAAATTAATAATAAAAAACTCAAATTAAAAATTTAGAATCATAATAATTTGAAAAAAAACAAATATAATCATCTGGCTTGCCCTCTTAAATCCGTTGGGAAGTCATTCAATCGTAGGTTGATGTATAGTTACGTTAATAGGGAAAAAACCTTCAAAAGAAACAATTTATGTAAGCATCATCGATACAAAAAGTAAACTCAACCTGAAAGAAATACATTTGTGTACAACAACTTTAATTACTCTTTTGTACTCATTAAGAACAATTTCTTATTTTTCTACACAACCAACAAGAAAGACTCCACAAAAAGTTCCGAGGATTTAATACACATACATATTGCGTAGTGTACTTACATTCACGGTACAAGTGAAAAAGTGCGAATCGTAAAAGAAACTGTGTATAGGAACGCTAACATTAACCTATCTCCTGGTTGACGGCATGGAGTCTCTTTGTTTTCATCATCATCATGATTTTGTGCCTACCTTCACGTTTCAGGTTGAACCTCAAGAATCAAGGGTCATCCATTCTTACATATACACCTATATAGGTTTATATGCATGAATATGTATATAGATATACATATCCTACATGCACAGTACTGATATATATTTTTTCACAAATGGCACTACATTACGTATCAGTACCGAAAATTGGTTATTATTTTTACCACTATACCATACCCATAGAAGAACATTTTTATAGGAAGATAGTAAAAGATACTAGCTGATTACACTCATTTTTAAATTTATCTATAACCTACAACTCTCACGTACATACAATAAAATATCATAACATACAAATTGGCTATATGCCCCATGTAATTTATGTATGTATATATCTCTCTTCATTTCTTTCCTGTTCTTGCTTTCAACTACTAATGCAGAAAGAATGAAATAGCACCATACACGTATGTATAAAGAAAGAACGAAAGAAAGAAAGAAGGAACTACGGAAATTATCGCATGAGCACCTCACTATGAAGTTAAAAATTACAGCAACTACATTGCATTTGCCATGTATACATACGCACGTATCATACTTCATACTGTACAGCAAATAGCGTAAAGTCTATTTGTATCTTTTGTGCTTTTTCCTTATTTTTCCTCTTTCTCTCTCCCTCTCTCTCGTTTAGTAGTACGGTTCATAATACACATGTACTTATATATTGTACGCATTTAAGTAGATGATCTGCACGGATTTTTAACCGAAGGATTGAGTGAACACTGTTGGATGCATATTGTAAATGTTAGGCTACGATTAGCAGGACATTTTACTCACTTTTGTTCTCCTAACCATTCAAATTATACCACAATGTCGTCTTTTTCTCTTTATTCTGCTTTTTCCGCTCCTTCTTCTTTCTCTTTGGTTAAAGTTTCAGGCTGAACGAGTTACCTTCAAGCATATTACACAGATAAATAATACATGAAAAAGGTCTTTATTTTCGGATTACTCACTCACCCTTTTGTGCCCACATTACTTAATTTCAACTTAACAACAATACAGTGCAGAGGCTTGTACATGTATGCAAATAAGAAATCCATTTTAAAGTACACACGACTTGAATCTCAAATAATGTAAAAATTGAAATAAAGATAATGGAAATCTTTTTATTTTTTCACATCAAAAAAACTATGTTTTGCAAAAGCATGATCCATCGTCTACACTAACATTATCATTGGCTTTATCAGTATGCTATTCATTATCACTGCTTCTTAAACTAATATGTAACGAAAATATACATGCAAATGCCCACGTCTTTTAATTCCTGTTAATATTGGTGGTGTGTAAATTGAGCTGTTCAAAGGACAGAAGATCGCAATAAGAATAAGAAGAGCAATATATCATAACAGTAATCTATTATTCTAAACTAGCCATTCCGTCTATACATGTGTCCACGAAAATTGTCGGCTTAATCCAAAGCTTTGCTGCTTCGAGTCTAAGTAAACGAGACAGACCGCCTTGTAGGACAAGAATGGTGGCACCCTGTTTTTCTGCCGGAATTTCGAGTTGGTCCAATAAATTTCTATCTTAAATAGCAATCCGTCTCCTAGTACCCAGACAAACTTTTGACGGGAACATCGAAAACAGGGTGAGGTCATTCTCGCCCCATATGACGGGACCATTTGGAAAGCATTTTAGAAAAACGATTTTTGATAATGTATTAATACATTGGCAAAAATCGTTTTTCTAAAATGCTTTCCGTATACTTGCTTATAAGACGAATCCGACCTAATAACAAGCAATAAGGCGAAAAAATCAACTTAATCGTTTGGGCGAGATCAGGAGTTTCCGGACAAAAGAGTCTGGAGTATTCCAAAGCCCAATCCCTTCCCCACATAAAGTACATATGCGGAGAACAAAGCTCCGCGGAATGCGCGGCATTTAAATAAGCAAAAAAGGTAACTTCAGGGAAAAGCAAGGAAATCTAACTCGAGAAATCACATGACCCTGAGAAAGCTGAGATTATTTCCGACATTAAGAAAATATAGCATTATATATGTAAATATAGAGGAGTTCTACCTGCCAGGTGGCGGCGGGATAATGCTAGTAACAACGAAGCTGGTATAGGAAAAACTAGCCGTATGCTTTTTCATCATGACAAGAAATAATTACAAAGAGACCACAGATGATGTATTAGAATCAACAGAAGGATCATCTATCATCACACACAGTGCTATCACAACATCATGTTTGTACCATTAAATATACATCAGTCAACTGCAACTCCAAAGATTCACTGTGCAAGAACTATACATTCGTGCCATACATACCTGTACAGGAAAATGAGTGTGTATCGGATTCAGATTCAACGAGAAATGAATGCATAAAAAAAGAGCATTTATTTTATTCCACACACATCATATTTACAATTTCGATTAGAATAACCCTGTTCTCTTATGCTATTATTATTGTTAATCGTATATCATTTTACTTCATAGACACAGAAGTATGCAGCCAGTCAACCATTAGGAGACTGTATACACAACTTGAAGATTATACACAGTACTCGTACTCACACTCTTTTCAAATGAATATTCAAATGACAGGTGAGAATTTCTTGAAATTTACACAGTTCAACCCTTCACTACGAAAATACAATGGAGATCCCAAAGACATTTAAAATCTGCAATCATACATAAACCTTTCTATACCTCCTCTCTGCGTATACAATATATACATTCACCCTACAACTTCTTCTATTAAACATATTTGGGGATGGATCTTGGTCGGATATGAAATGCATATGAATATGTCACATCGATATTATTCCATTTTCTGTATCTGTATATTATTGTAGTCTTGTATGAATAGAATAAACGAACATAAATACATCTGGCATGCTCTCGGAAGAGATTTGCATTTTAATTTTTTTTTTATTCTTCAGAGCCCGTCTGAATACGAATATGGTGAAGAATTACGTATAAGAAGACGGCGATTAGGATAATCCTCCACAGTCACTCCTGATTTCTCTCATATTAAATTATTCAAATTTCAAAAGCAGCAAGATTTGAGGCAGAAAATTTAACTAAATTCAGGATTTAAACCATTTTCCAACTTCCTATCCTGTTCTTTCAAGATTTTAAGGTACCGCGTACCACATAGAAATTCTACAAAAGTAAGATTTCACTCGCCAGTAATCTGGTGAATAAATACATATAACTTATATTTGCACCTATGTAACTTCTAAACTATTAACCAACATTTTTTTGTGTCTGATTCAAATTTAGTAACTATGTATGTCATATGTAAGCACTATAAAATACTTACAGTGTACATTGACATATTGGCATTAAAAGTCGAATAATTGGAACAATAAAGTACGTAGTACGTACGTATATGATAAGTGTATTAAGGAAAAATCCCAGTGAAAAATCCAAGAAAATAAAGTAGGATTTACATACATTTTCAAATTTTAAAGATCCATTTCGGTTATGCATAATTTCTTCTTTTTTGCCACGAAATTCTGTTTTTGATTCGATTTACTTACAACATGATAATATAAAAAACATCACCCGATCTTGCATTTTAAACTACAAATTCATGGTGATGGTAATACAAAGCCGACCAACGGTTAGTGTTCAAAGTGTAAAATGGAGGAGGCAGACAAAGTACAAAGTACTTGTATAATAATATGCATGTTGATTACCTTTTTTCTTTTCAACGAGTAATTTACATACAAATACATATAAATCCGAAGGAAAATTCAGGTTTTGGTATTTGTAAAGTCTTTGGAATGAAAATGTTGCAAATCACACTTCTTCTATCCGCTTCGTTGGCTGACTGGTGAATGTTGGTTCAAGAATGTAAGTTTTCACAAAGTTTCCATGTAACATACAACTTCTCCTGAATACACTATTACACTACCAGCCATTACTCCCATACTCGTGTATATATACACAACATACGTGCATACACACATAGTTTGTTCACAGGTGAACGTGTGTAGATTTAATAGCCGGCCAACTGCATGCATGGATTGGATTGGATTTAAAAGGCAGGAAAAACGGCAGTGCGTTTTTATACGTAATCTCATCCCCACATATACATAATACCTGTTGCTGTATTCACACAGCTTAGTTTATATTAAGTTTATATCATGTAATACGAAGGGTGAAAGATATGTCTAATGTATATAAAATAATAATATATTATCCACATATGTGTATGTCTTGAATTGGCTGACTGACTCGCTGGCCGGACGGTTTGTTTGGTGTATGTGTGTGTGTTAGACTTTTACACGGTGTTTTCTAGGTACTTGGGACTGTTGGAATGATCAATCTAACAATATAAGTGTAATTTCTATGTACACTTGTACCCGCATACACCCTCGTGTTGATTGGTGCTGCTGGACTCGAATGGCCCAAAAGTGTACTTGTGTAATATTTTTGTGCTTTACGGTTGACAGAGCACACGTACACATATACTTTATGTTCACCATTGAATTATTATTCTACTTTTGCTCCGCCATTTTCATATTTCCTTTTACTTATCAAAAGTTAACTTGTTCTACCTTTCTTCTTCCTTCCGCAATATTATTAATATGGCATAGTGTAAAGTCCACACACTCATATGTTATGGCGAAAAACCTTTAAAAACCTCTTGGAGTTCTCTTCCACGTTTAGATGGATGTAATAAATCCACATGCATGCATGAATGTATGTATGTAGGTAGTTACATAAAACATATAATCCCATGTGTATAGCGCATACACATTTTTTCCAAACTCCCTACACCGCAAGGTTTGATACTCTATATACATTTTCATTAATAATAGCAAATATTATAGTGAAAGTAAACAGAAAAAAATGAACATTAGCGCCTGGTCATCTTTTTTTGTTTTTCATTTTACTTATACCAGGTAGGTATATACATTATACATACAGCTAATGAATTATGAATACTCTACTATGTATCCACATTTTTATAGCAAAATTCGCTGCCAAGTCGTCATCACCTACGCGGACATTGCATCGTATCGTATCGTTAGACCTGAAAGAGAGAAGAGTAGCGATACAAATGATAGCAGTGTAAATACCTTGATTTCTTATGGTATCATCATTATCATCGTTATGAACTTGAAAGTTGCCTCAAGTCAAGTCAACTGACTGACTGATGTTTTATACGATATGAGAGGAGGATATTGCATAATATGGATATGATACGGTGGGAAACTGACTCGGAAACAACCAAACTAAAGCAGAGCGATATACATAAAGACGTCCGTAGGAAGGTACAAGGTAATATAACAAGAAATTGGTTGTTTTTTACCATACACATACACTACACACTAATACAATGGGAATCTGGAGTGTATGTATGTACTGTGCACATAAAAACATACAGTTTAAAGCCTGTGTGTGTATAATGTGTAATTGTGCTGGGTAATAGGAATAGACACAGAACTAATGTGCATCATGTTTGTACAGAGAGATGCTGTATTTTATATAATGGTGTGTTGGTTTGTTTTATTTTTCATTTGGTTTTGCCATTATAACTGAAGCAAAAAGAGAAGAAAACATGAATAGCATAAACAACAGTAGAAAATCCAGTATATCTTTATACAAAATGATTGAAGAAAAAGGAAAGGTAGGCCGGAAAGCTCCTAATATAAATGTTGAATACAGGACAAGGTACTTATACTACAAGAAGGAAAAGCCGAGAAGAGAGTCAGAGTTGATATGACAAATAGTCATTCTCTTTCCCTGCATTATCTCCTATATATATTCTGGTCCCTATTTGATTTTACGATCTACAAGTTAGTTGACTATCCATTTATCCTTATTGTGTAGTGACTGAGAAGATGAGTGCGTAGCTTATTACATGTATTGTGGATTGACGACTCCTGTGGGTACATCATCATCGTTTCTTCTTGTGTGTATAGAATAGGTACGAAGAAGAAGGTACACACTACACAGTCGTCAGCCAGTTCAAGTAACAATCGTATATTGTATGTATATGATGCAGAAATAGAGAGAGGGAGAGAGAGAGATGGAGAGTTTTGTAGGGGTGTTGAACTCTTCCTTTGGAACATACATCTCGTTTGTACACATACTATGTACATACTCGCAGCTATATTCTGACTACGTGTATGTACACTGAAAAATCTAGACTACTTTTATGATATAAATATATAGATAGTAAATATGTACATAGGTACCAACATATGCATGAAATAAGAGGGACATTATAAGATTATGCAGCTTCCTGCTACTATGTACTTGTTGGTTGACGGCGGCGGCAGGAGAAAAATTATACGCTAGTCTCTTAACCACACACGTGAGGCTGATCATCAATTACAAGCAAATGTGGAGAAATTGTTTCACGAAAAAATGACAATTTATCACTTTTTAGCCAAGTCAGGTGGTGTCTCTAGATATTTACGAGTGTATGTTTTTGCATCATGATGCGACCATGCCATGCTAGTGGTCTTCAAAAATCCTTATCTTGCTCTGTATCATCCTCTAATCTCTATATACACATTATACATACGCTCTTGTTATACAATAGTAACATTGGCACTACTACAGATATGTGCATACATATTATACGTAGATATACATAGATGTAAAATGTAAAATATATGCGGGAAGAAAAATACCCATGGCTACATTGTATGTATGTCTCATCAGTCTTCACTCTTGTTAATACGATTGTCTGACATTGATGTTCATGCCCTAAACATTAAAACCAACTACGATTTATAATGTACACTTTGCATTATAAATCCTATACATTTTGGCTCGTCTAGCCCTGGGACCCGAGAACAGAGATTGAAGACGGAGGAGAATCAAAATCAATCAAGACTTCTTCGTACGAGAATTAATCAATAAATGTTTCCCCGCAAACAAAGCACAACTCTATTGCTGACAAGAGAAGAACAAAAACTCCTCGTAGTTTTCATGATACAAGTATCTATGTTAACTTTGCAAAATGCTTCATTTTGGACTTTTGTAAACTTTGCAATTTTTTTGCTTACTTTTAAAGATTGAAAAGGCTGTAAATAACTTTCTTAATGGTTGAGTAAAGTTTGTTTGGTCACTACAAAGTAATGCTGAGGATTATTCATTATAGTGAGCTATACATATTATACATGTACAAGAATATATTTATTTACAGGTTGTTTGTTGATAATGAAGGAACAAAAAACTGGTGTGCAAAAGCAAATTGAAAATTTTGAAAAATTATACAATAAGAAATACGAGTTAATTTTTTCGTTTCCTGCCTTTTTCGTTAAACTTCCAGTTAATAAAAATAAGATGTTATGCATTCTCCAAGCTGCCTAAAAACTGTTTGGAAGCGTATGTACAGAGAAAGCACATTGACACTGACCTAAATAACTGACCGATGACGTCACTTTTTCCAGCACATGTATAGAGTGTACATACATATGTGCATGTGTATTGAGTAAAACCTTGGGCGAGTGCATCGTTATACATGCATAACATTCTCAGTTATGAGAGGGTCCGACGATAGTGGAAAAAGTCAAGACAAGAGGTATCTATTATATAAACGTGTGTAAAACGTTTTTAATTGATTTAATAACGTCATGTAATGTTTAACATAATTTCGTCAACTGTCCCCTTCTTCTCTCGACTTAATACCACCTTCTTTGTCTCTTTCTTTGGACCAATTAACAATCTGTTCCTCGTTGTGTACCTCCTACATACGTAATTTATATGCACGATTAACTGTATCACTCCATCGCTACTATAGGTACAGTCGTATACAACTACGATTAATATGACAAAAATAATAACAGCCATATTCAAATGTAGACTGTATATTATACATAGCATTATTGTTTCTGTTTTACAATCCTGGAAATTTAGTCACCGCAGCCAATGACAGATCAAAAACCTAAACTAACCATCACAATCCACATGTACCTATATCCTTAAACCTACCGAACTATCCTTTGTTCTGGAAGATTCGCAGTGGTTATTTGAAGACCAGTGGAATATTATTTGTTTTCTACATTCGTCAAAAATCAGATTAGTGTCTTCAACTCGATTCACACAATTCTCTGGACTTGAAATTTAAAAAAATAGAATTCAATAAAAAACACAGACTCCTGTTCTTAATTACGAAAGTAGGGGTGCATAAAGTCAAGATGGAAAGTGAAGGAAACCGGTCACTGCTACCGGCAACAAAATTTTTGATCAAAATATATTCAGATATGAAAAAAACTACTTTAGATTTAGCGCAACATAGTCTAAATTCGGCCAAAAAAAACCACACAAATACATCCCAAACTTTGGCTGAAAACTCTTCGACTGAAACAAATTTAATTATTATAGGATTTTGTTTCTTTGCTATTGTGGCCGTGGTTTGTTTTGTGTTTATACGCCATGCAAGGCGAATACAACGACTGGTTAAAGAAATAGGCCAATAAAATGTTAAAACATAAATAGTGTCAAGTGTCAAACATTAAATTCGGAATCAAGTGATATACTATAACCCTGACTAAAAAAATTGTAATACTCCATTGCATAAATATTATTTCGTCGTTTACCATTGCTTATACATACTTATCTCCGTTTGAGTTTTGCCTTGTTTTTGGAAAAAAATAAAAATAAAAATAAAGTAAATAGATTTTTTCCAGGCAATGTCATTTACAATACTTTTTGCAAAATAATATACGTACGAAATTATTATTCATCCCAATATCCGATCGCAAATGTGGATACAGATTGATGAACCATCACAAGTAAGTAAATTAGTTAACATTATTAATTTCCGCTTCAATTAAACGTTTACTGTGTGCATAACAGTTATATTTTATTGAAATAATATCATTGTCTATCATCGATATAAAACCTTCATTATATAGTGTACATAGGGAACGATGATTGCGAGTGTTGATTTAATAAATCATCACAACTTATCAATATTATTAGTCGTCTATTGTTGGTCGTGTAACATAACGATGATGACTTGAATGTGTGTGGTTGGATTGAAATTCCTGTCGCAACCAACACCCAACATTGAAATCCTACAATAAAAATCAAGTATAATATGCTAGTGAACTTAAATGTGTACATTCAATATTTTGAAGTGTTTTGTCGTTAATTAAAATAAACCACCGGAAAAGTATTGTGTATACTTGAAACATGCACACATTTTTCGCTATTGAAACAGGTGCAGTAATAGAATCATTATGCAGAGGAAGAGAAGAATAGCCGTATTTAGCTTTGCTTCCTTGTAAAATGAGCCAGTTAAATAACCAACATAGCTACTTGAGCTTAATAAACAAGAGTCAAATGCATATTCCTAATGTAGAGAGAGAGAGAGAGAGAGGGAGAGAGAGGGAGAAAGATTACAAAGAAGACACATTTACGATTTGCTTTTCTGTATATGAGAACCAACACGTTATTATTTTTTTTATTCAATGTAAAGTAATATGACGACACAGATGAATATCTGCACTGTATACACTTCACTGTACCTATATTTTGGACAGAGTCGACACGCAATCCTTGCCCCTATATGTATAACTCCCTATGTCATAATAACACAATATTCTGACCAGTCATACCAATTCCACATACCTACAGATATGAAATAAACGGCGAAGGAGAAAATTTAAACATGTCTACATATTATTATGTTTACTATATGTACATGTAATCTGCATCTGTACATATCAAAGATGTATATCTTCATTTTAGGGTATATACACATGTACATATTTGAAAGACAAATATATCCACTTACATACACATAATAATAATAATAATAATAAACAATGGTATTATGCGTATGCAATCCAATATAAAAAGTCGCATTGTATAGACATATTTTATAATTCATACAAGGAGTTTAACTTGGTAAAGAAAGAACACCGAGGTATTTAACATTTATTGAACTAAGATTTTTTTGTGCCTAGATATATATATATATATGTATATAATATGAAAAAAGTGAGTATGGTGAAGCGAGAGAGAGAGAGAGAGAAAAAGAGACGTTGTTCTCCCTGGGTATATCTATTCTATTCTACTTGCACAGCATTGGTTGTATGGGGGCAGAAACAACTCTGTTGTGAGGTGCAAAGCTTCTCAAAGCATCTACCTGTGCACAACATGTAATCTGCATCACACACAAACTGCATATAGAGTACGGAATCTCCCTTTCTGGCAATCCTTTGAGCCCTCTCTCTGTCTGGCTATACAGGCTAGCGCATAATATTTCTGAGGAGAGCAATAGACAAAAAACGCAAGAGACGGAGTATCTCGGATAGTTTGGCTATACAGGCATACGCAAACATAATTTTATACGAAGGCGAAGAAGCAGAGGTAACTATCTAGAAGAGGAACGGTGTAGGCTCAAGTCATGCAAAGCGAAGGAGATAGAGGAACTAAATAGCCTCTCTCTACTCAGTTCTTAGCAAAGAATCAGCTGAATATTACGTAGTGTTCTCTTCATCACAATATTTAGAAATTAAAAATCATAAAAAGAACTCTCAGCTCTTAAAATTTAGAGAAATTCTGTACTCTGTGCATAAAATTAAGTTGTAAGTGTGAGCAAGTGTAGTGTGGATTTATTAAATTTATTTCAATACAGTGAATAATCAGGGGAAAGAGAAGAATTACACTGCTTCACCCTGTCGTTGTAACAAAATAGTGTTCAAACAGTATCTTTCTAAATTTTATTCCCTATTTACAGTTCGTAATCTTCACTAACAGTAATAATAGGCCTGGATTTTGAGCTAACCCGAGCAAAAACCAACAAGTATTTTGTGAAAACTAAATGAACAGATGAGTGATATCTTTGTGTGAACGAGAAGAAGAAGAAGAAGGGCGATACGTATATATATTACAAATTGCAAGCGATGAAATAGCATAAACGTTGGAAAATAATAATAATAATAATAAAGAGTCAAGCATGGGTTATGTTTGTCATATAAATCGTGATCTTTGAGTTTCTACTTGGTTGCTCCGCTGGGGCTCAGCTTATCATCATGACGAAAATTCAAGAGTGACATACTGTGTGTATAGTGGAATTCAAAGTGCAAGTGCATAGACAACGCTTTTCTAAATACTACCATCAACATTTTTATGGGAGACATCAATTCCTAACTTGAGGTTTGATTCCACCGAATTATAATTATTATATAAATAATTATTATGCCTTTATCTCAAAACTAAAATCAAAATACAGATTATCAAACTTTCAAAAACTTTCAAAGGCAAACGTATTTTGGATAACTTATGCGGCTATAAAAAACTAACTTTCGTCCGAATTTTATGTATTATTCATGAACAAACGAATTGCATCCCCATTTTACAGTTTAATTAAGTAGAATGAACTCGAGTACAAATCTGTTCATCTTTAAATATGCAAAAGAAGTTGAAACCATTTATAAATATATGCAAATAATGAAAACAAGATCATTTGTAACTCGAGAATTTCAACCTTCAGCCTGTGATACCCAGTAGTGTTTTGATGTGCATGTGTACATTTTACATCGTGTTCATTAGTATTTGGATGCAAATTATTCTTTTAGCCCCAATTGAGAAGGGAATCGCAGGCTAAAGAAGATTTCTTGAAAAATTATTGTGATTTTTTACTACTTATTCTTCTTTTTCTGACAACTAAAAGTCAAACCACCAGGACATTGACAAAATAGAGCCAAATAGAGCCCACACTGTGAAGTGGCCAACATTACAACGTTGTAAGATGTCATGAATAAAGTATAGTGAAAAAAATTGATACACTTTTTCCACTGGTTCTTTTTATACAAGTGAAATCTTAATGACACTTTACATTTAGAATGTACTTTTTAGTTTTTATACATCAAGTAAAAGATGTAAAGACATGTATTTTGATTTTCTTTCCTCTCTATAAATTCCAACACTAATGAAAACCCCACTGCCTACTTCCATAAAGGTTTGGCACATTATATTTTTTTGAAAAACACTATGGAGTAGTCTAATCTGGGATTTTCTTCTTCGCTCTGCTCTTGGTATTCATAAAAATAAATAATCATACTCTTAAGGCGATGATGAACAACTTGAGCATTCAAAATTTGCATTTTTAGTTGGAAGAAAGAGAGAGAGAGAGCGAGAGAAGCCTTTTATGTATAATAAATAATAATATAATATGAATTTTACTACTAGCCTTTTTTAGATTTTTAATCTTTGTTTCTATTCCTTTTTCAACCGAGTGTAAACAGTTAGGTAATGAGTCTACTTCATTTAAAAACAAAGAATTGAATTTTGAAAGAACGTCTGTTACACCTCTATAACTACTCTATAACCTATGTAACATACTCACACTCACTATCTATGCTATTTTGTTTAAGTATTTATTATTTATGTGTTAGACACAATATCGACAGCCTGTATACTTACTAGTTACTTTTCCTAACTATAGTGTGTAATACGCACTGTGTATACAGACTGACATTCACGGCGTGAAGGTATGAACTATAAGCACTCGTCAATAAACTTAATATTGAATTTTAGTAAAATATAACTGTCAGTTTTCTTGAATCACAGCTATGTATACGGCATCTGCATTATCCAAAAAGGTACAAAACCATCCTGAGGTTTGTGCGAAATCCAGTTCGCCAAAGCTAATAAGTATTACCCGTTTGACTTTCAGAGGTCAAAATAGTCACTTGCTGGCCATAGATTAAGGAATCACACTAGAAATTTTGCTAGAATTCAGTAAATTGACGAATGGTTTCAGTTCACATCCTGTCTTCCGATCATATTTCAGACACCGTTTGTATACTACCTAGAAATTTCATACAAATACTAATCAGCTTAAACTTGCAAATATGAGTAATTATACTGGGAAAAATACAGACTGTGGCAGTAGTTAGTGAGCATTTTCCACAAAACATATCCGCTACATAAATGTGAAACATATAATAGGTCCTGCGTACACACTCGTATAGAGTAAAATTCGTTCATAGAGGCGCAATGGTAGAATGAACAATCAGCGCCTCAAGTAGCAGTCTCGGCATTAT